>PPJL03000068.1:0-42148 GCA_003705745.3 Blastobotrys muscicola | reverse complement strand
GCAACATGCCCCGCTATGCTATGCGTACATGCATATGCCGCAAGGTGCTTTCATATGGCCTGTGCCTTGCTTGGCTATGTTTTGTTTTTGCCGCTCTGTTTTGCTTTTCCATGATGTACGTCCATTGTAGCCTATGCTCATAGCCCCTGGCTCGGATAAGCGCTTCAGAACAGCCCTCTCTCTCGGCGCTACCCGACCATTTCTCGGCAGCCAAGGCTTCCCGAAAACAAGCTCTCGGCACTCTACGCCTCTATTCCCTAGCGCTGGCTCTAAACTTATCTGAAACGTGTAACGCTAGCGATTCCACAACGATGATGCCAAGTCCCAGCGTTAGCATTCCTCACATATGAAACATGAAACTCAAAAGCAATACCGCCGCTCATAGCCCTTGCGCCACACCCCTGGTTCCTGTTCAGGAAATTAAACCTTATCTGATTAGAGAAGGTGGGCTACGTAGAACTCTCCAGTGGAACTATAACAGGTCATATTTACTGGCTCTGCTTAGCTCAATGCCCTCCTCACACTAACTCGCATTCTGCCTGCTGAGCTAGCCTGTTAAGTCGCACCATCACAGCTATCCAGAGAAAACCTTTCCCGAACTGATGGGCCCGGAATTTATTTTCCATGCCGACCGCCGGAGTGTGCCATGCTAAAATAGCGGTCAGGGCCTATGCAATGCGTTCCTAGCTGAATCACGTCATTACAATATTAGACTGGTGATCCTTCGATCAGCTACCAAGCTTTGCGACACAGCTTGGAGTCAGTCGTGAAGAGTTTATCCACGTGTTTGCAGCCACAGCGCATTAGTATTGTGGTTAGCACGCTAGATTCTGATATCCCGCGTGTATACACGTACCCGTCAGAAACCCGGCTATATCACGATGCCACCTGAAACTTAACCTTGCCTCCAGTCTGCTGCGGTCAGAATTTTTGTTCGCTAATGCGTTCATCAGCTGGAAATAGCATGTCTCCATCACCAGAAATAGAATCCCCACTCGGGCTAATCGCCGACCAAACCTCTATATTAAGCTGTTTCTAGCCTAAGAATAACCTTGTCACAGTCAACTCTCAAGCTAGTTAAGGTTCGCTTTTGAACTTCGCTCCAACAAGCTTCAGCGCACGCCAAGAGCTTAGCCTAGCTAAGTCTATTTTTGGCGATCTCTATTCATCTATGATACTGTTCGACACAGAACCCATATCAGCACATGTACAATCTTTGCTCGGCGTTTCAAATCCCCTCATCTCACTGTTGACGGGGTATGATGAGAAGATACCCCATGTATTCTCGAGTTAGATCTGCGCGCCAAGAGTCGGACTGCGATAGCTATGGTTAACATTATAGGGCTAATTTCGGATCTGACACGATCCGAAATACCTGATACACCGGCCGGGTCCCGATAGTCGGAACCGATCACGTGATGGGATGTCGATGAGAAACTTCTACATGTTTGAGTCTTCACACGAGGAGGAAAGAGACGTTTTTTTCGGCTAAATGTAATGCTGACGGGTTGGCACCGGTGGGATTGGCGCCAACATTGATGCGCGGTGAGTCCAAGCGCCAAGGTCCAGGCGTCACATTTTGCTGACAGCGACGAAGTGACTGGGCAGAGGCAGTGGATCAGGCTTCTTTCACGACGATCAATACTGCACGTGTCGCTATTTCGGTATCGAGGATATCTATTTTCAGCGTTTCTGAGACGATCAGAGCTGCTCAGCTGTAAATAGAATTAACCCGTCCAAGTTCCACTTGCATGGTTGCGACCTACCGATTTTGGCTTGATTCTACCCTAATGGGGCGTCCTGTTAATAGAGTGTGGCCTGTTTGGCAATGACGATTGAAGGCGATATCTTCATTCGCCAGACAACAGTTCGCGCTGCCGGATCAGCGACGGTGACGTTGACAATTAGCGTACTATACATGAGCTAGGTACCGGGCGTGAAAAAGGCTCGCGGACTAGCTAGGACACCAGCAGACAAACTCTTGCGAACTTCTGACCGAATATTCAGCTTTTAGGCACAGAAAATATGCTCATTAGAATGACGTGGGAGTTGATATCCCCTGCAGGCTATTCTCGGGGCACAGCGGTTGTTGGAATTTCGCGTTCCATGGCCGCCGGACTGTGAAGAAGGCTGCAAGCCTGTACATCTCTAAAATTCAAGACATGCATAGAGCCTATTCCAAATGGGAGACTTGTGGTGCATCGTCCAGAAATTCGATAGGAAATATTGATGGGTGATTAATAAATAAAATACAGTCGTACGTAGGTTAGTTCTGGCCAAATTGCCGGTCGGCTTCAGTACAGTGGCCACCAGATCCGCTAGAGTTGTCCAGCGCAAAGCACACAAAAGACGCATCAACAACCATGCTCAGCGTACCCTCAGTGGCACCGAGAATGAACCAGCCGATGAATCCTGCTAGCAGACCCACGATGTAACCGTACAAACTGCCTCCATTAGTGACTCTGGCGGCATGGACCCAGGAAATCAGGCCTAGGAAAAGTGCCGTCAGTCCCCTTGCAGTAGTGAGCAACAACTTAGACAGCCTGAACGCCTGCCAGCTGGTGTCGAGGTTCCTGGACGGTACGTCTGGGTTGTTGTGGCCCATGTCGAGATATCTCAATGTAGAGACAAACCTTGCCGAGTCCACCAGCGATTGTGAGTTGATGACAGCATTGGTGAGCGTCAATGGCGACGTAAGGGACAATGCAGATGCAGAGACAAAGTTGTAGACAAACATCTGGATGAAAGCGACGAATCGCCTCGGAAGAATGAACAGGGGCAGCCGCGCAAGCAGTCCCAGAAACGTTGAAAGGCAAATAGTGCCAAACTGCAGCGTCAGGCAGTACCGCAGGCTGGCCTTGACTACCTCTAGCGAGGAAACCTGCGGAAAGTCGTGTCGGTGGAAGTACCACTGCGAGACGGACGCGGCGATCGTACTTCGCTGGACGCCCGAAACAATGCCCCAAGTCCACAGGTATACAAAGATGTAGATTGCGCCAAACAACCACGAGTTGGCGTCCATCACCCACTTGCCGCTCTTGAGCGAGTGGCCGCGGAGAAAGACTCGCGTAAAGAGCTGCACCCAAATAAGCGTGATGCCGAGAAAAATGGCGATTGTTGCGCACGACAGCACCAGGAGCGCTCTGTTTTCTGAGGTAATCTTGCAGGACAGCCGCACGATTCCCAGACTCTTGCTCAGAACTTGACGACCCCTGTAGACGAACCAGATCCAGAGTACGCCGAGGGTTGCTGGCACTAGGCTCACCCAACGCATGGCCTTGTCTTGGGAAGTATTGCCCCCGTAGGAGCTGCGGTACGACATGACTAGCGGATACACCGTCGTGAAGATAAGTCCAGCGGGAACAGACACCACTGATACGTAGATCAACGCATCGGCGAACTTGCCCATCATGTAGACCCACAGCACCGAGATAACAATGGCCAGCAGCGCCGAGTGGAACAAACTGGCGTATGAGGACCGTATGAGCCAGTAAACAGTATCGCCGTGACCAGGAGGCACCTCGGTCTTCATCCAGATTACCACCGACGTCGCGAACAACATGCAAACGGCCGCAATGTAGACGTTGCCCCAGACTTGGTCGAAACGTGGGGAATTGGGCAGCGGAAGTGGTATTTCTGGAGGCGTGTACTGCTCCTCGTAGCGGGGAACAAAATCTATAGGCACAAATGGTTTGACTGTCATTTCCTCGGAAGACTCGACGGCGATATCGTGAGGCGGATCTTCGTCGTCATCATGTCGCTCGTGTATCGTACTATTCAGCCCAACACTCTCCATATGCTCACTATCCATCTGTGATGAGCTGCCCATAGGACCACCCCACTGGCTCTGTTGTAGAAATGCGGCCTCCTCTTCATCGTCTTCCTCGTCCACGGGCTGGTATTTGGGGGCAAACGAAGATGCAAGACCCCATTTGATCATGTCGCCACCACGCTTGGTCGAATACACCGAGTTGTGTCTATCGTGCTCGTGCTCGGTAGTTGAGTAAAACAGGGGTGCGTCGTCATTAAATGGGTGATCCTTTTGTGTCCGGCGTATGTTGTTTATACTCGAAGCCAGCGCTTGGCTCTGTGATAGGAACTTTGACGAGTCTTGTTAGTCGAGGGAACAAAGAAAGAGCGAAAAGGCTCCTAGAACATAGACGCCAGTCGCCACCACCGCATCAGCCTGCCATGATCTATCGAATCAGTACCAAAAAGAGCCAGAAAGTCAAAACCCGGGGCCTAGGGCTCCTATTTATACTCATGTGCCCTCTACTAAACCATCCGCACCTCCAGTACTCACACTCAGAAAACATTTTCCATTATTAAGTCTATCCGTGCAATGTACAATGATAAGGTCACTTGCTTATCTTCCTTGTGAGCGATCCTTACCCTGAGGCACGTGATCGTGATCGCACGTGACTCATATGTCAAATCCGGTGCACCCTTACCCTGACACTTCCTTACCCTATTTCCAAACCCTGATATCAGGAGGTGTCTGATAGTAATTTTTGTTGATAGCGAAAGTGATAGACCAGCATGTCGAACCCCTGGGATTTTATAGCAAAGATTGGTAGGTACATGGAAGGAGGTGATTACTAACTTAGTGATGATTGGTGATTCGTGAGTATGGAAGGATGGGAGGCAAAGGGAGCCGGGATGGCCTCGGCACGGCGGCAAGAAGCGATAGAGGTGGTATTGCTGGAAGCGTACCGGAGCGTGTGAGCTGGAAAATTGGGGTTGGAGTTTGGTCAGAGTTTGAATAAATGGTGCTGCAGCACTCTGAGACAGGAATGGAGGACATGACATGATATTGGTTGCCTTTCAAGCCTTTAACTTGTCATTTCATTGCAACATGGCTCGACAATTGCTATGGTACCAAGCTGTCTACTTGCGGACTCTCAGTGCTTGCTTTAGAACGGGCTGTGTTGATTTCCAGTTCTTAGCCTGCACCAACGCTCGACCTCTCCAAGCAATCAAGTCCACATCCTGCTATACTCTTATGAATCACTGAGCACTAAGCACTGAGCGCTGAGCACCGATAAGTGATAGCAGAGAGCTGCTGGCTCCTTCGTCGCCAGAGCCAGAGCCAGAGCCAGAGCCAGAGCCAGAGTCAGAGCACTAACATAGCGCCTGCGGAAAATCGTCCCTCACAATCCGTCTCACCGACGACCGGTTCACAGATACACACGACGTAACGATCGCCGCCGAGATTGGCTCGAAAATTATAAAAGTGGGCGAGGACCAGAAAATGAAACTGCAAATTTGGGATACCGCTGGCCAGGAGCACTTCAGGGCCGTCACCAGGTCATACTTTCGAAACGCTGCCGGCTGCATTTTGGTATACGACGTTACACGGAGGCAAACGCTAGAAAACGCTAAAGAGTGGCTTCGGGATATTCGGCAACAGGCGGAGCCAGAAATCAGCATATGCCTGGTAGGCAACAAAAGCGATCTAGAAGAGCACAGACAGGTCAGCTACGAGGAGGCAGCACAGTGGGCGGAGGATAATGAAATTAGCCATTTTGTAGAGACGTCAGCAAAGACTGGAGATCAGGTGGTGGCAGCTTACGAGAGTGTTGCACATCAAATTCATCAGAACATTGTTCAGGGCAGGCTGGACGTGAATGACAGAAACAAGGGCGTCAAGATCAATCAGAATAATCCAGGCCTGTTGAAGTTGAGTATGGACGGGGCCAATCGGAAGGGCTGCTGTTAGCCGGTCACTTTAGCGGCACGGCGACGTGGGCTGACGGAGCCAGGAAAGTTCCTTGTACAATACATGCATTTATTTAATGATACACCCTAATTAATTTGTCCAACGTAGTGCATTCTTGATACGGCGTGTCCACTTACGCTCATGAAGCTTCGCTCACGACTTGATGATCAACTCTTTACCGGCCCGCTGAGCCCACTCGGTCCAGCTTCCGTCGTAAACACTAGCATTGTTGCCGGGCTCAACGATATCCAATGCAGTCTTTACCACGCAGGCAGTAACACCAGTTCCGCACATGACAATTGTGTTCTGCTTAGCGTTTGGTCCGATCAGTCCTTTGCCCTCAAACAGCTTTCTCAGCTCGGCCTCAGACTTGAACTGTTTAGTGGACTCATCAATAACACTTCCAAAAGGAACAGAGGTGGCGCCAGGAGCGTGACCGCTGGATAAGCCCTCTCGCGGCTCTGGGGCAGTACCGTCAAACCGAGGACCTGGTCGGGCGTCGATCAGGTTGAACTCATTCAGCTTCTCCTGATCGCAAACAATCTCACGGACCTGTTCGTAGCTCTTGACGACATCCAGATCAAGTCCTGGAGAAACATAGTTGGTCTCCTCTGGAGTGAGGGGCGCACCAGTCTCGGTCTCATGGCCCTCCTTCTTGTACAATGGATAGTTGTCGAGCAGAAGAGAGTTATGGTGCTGGAATGCTCTGAGCATCCACAACGCTCGTGGCGCCGAAAAGTTACCAAGGTAGTCGTAAACAACCAGTAGATCGCTGTTGTTGATACCCAGCTTACTCATAGCCTGGTCAAACGTCTGCTTGTTGGGCAGCATATGCGGGTATGGCGACTGTTCGTCCTTGATGGCATCAATGTCGAAGAACCTGGCACCAGGGATCCGTTCTTCATTATACAACTGGTGGCCAGTCTTACCATTGCTCTGAACGGCAGGGTTCAGGAACCACGATCCATCAATTGGAATGACCCTGGCGCCAACAGCCTGTTTGGTCAATTGAACAAACTGAGCAGGCGAAATCGGTCGGTTGGCCTTCAGCAGGTCCGCAGCCAGTCCTCGTAGCATGACGATTAGTGGGGTGGTGCGTTATCGTGATCCGATCTCGGCTGCATTTTCTGCCGGGTAACCTGCCAAGTGATGAGCAGCGAGAGTCTAACTTTCACCCTTGGCAGCTCCAGTTGTTGGGATCAGGGTCATTCGAAGGACTAGCTAATAGGTGGTGCTTGCTGCGTTCAAGTGAGAATTGCGTGATATTTCGTCATAAAGGCTGAGGGCTGCGAATCATCAGTCTCATTTCCACCGTGCGCTAGAACATGGGTTCAGATTGAGCCGGCTTTCTTCGTCCTCTAGCTTACACTGTCGCAGCCTTCAGCTCTAGATGTTGTGCCCTCATACGAGGATTAAGTCGAGTTATTTGATGAAGAAACCGTCATTTATCACACATTAAGTAATCATATTTGTTTGACAAATGACAAACGACAACCTCCACTTGAGTAAAAGACATGTGACCATTCTCCGCCACGTGCTGATATGTTTAGCTATTTCTTGTTCATTACAAATACATCAAAATTACACAGCTATAGTATTAGGGTATGCAGGCTTTTGCATTCTCGTTGTGACTTCCGGCCAAACGAAAAGTAAATGTGAGAAACGGCAAGTGTATCAAAATGCAATTAAATATTGGTTCAAATAAATAGAATGATGCATTACAATGAACCATTTTGTTGAGCTTCTGTTGAGGCCTCCGACAATGCTGGGAGATGGCCACTGGATACTCGCGCATCGTCTAGACTGGTGATTCGGTGTTCCTCCTCCGCTGGCGATTCTTCCTGGGCTGGCGAAGCTGCCTCAATAGCCTTTCGTCCACCCGTAGTTACCGACTTGATAAAGTTGAAGAACCGGTCACCGTACTCTATAGCGGGGATAGCCGAGATAGTGGCAGTGGGGTGTGACAGACCTTTGAAGAAGGTTTCCACTCGCTTGGTGAAGGTATATGGCGTTAGACAGTCAATGACACCCAGGTAGTAAATCTCACCTAAGGGCTCATTGTTTTCGTTAGTTGCTCGGAATCCCCCATTGTCGCCGTAAAAAGTGGTGCCGCGCCGCATGTACTCATCAAACACAAAGTCCATACCATTGAACATCGTTGGGCTGGCTGAGTTCAGCGCCTTACGCAGCTCCGTCACCTTAGCCTTGGTCAGCTTTGGCTCAGGGTCGAAGATCGCCAGAGTAGAGTCTCGAATGTTTTCAGTATTGCCCTTGCTCAAGTCGTGGATGCCAATGAGCAGAGAGTAATCCATAACATTGAGCCGCTTGAGTAGAGCCACATCGATTTCCAGCTGGTCGATAAACTGCTGTCGCTTGATTGGGCCCAGCTTGATCCTCTCGTCGTGCTTGATCCAGTTGAGGTCCTTGTACACAACGGTACGCTTTGGACCAGAGTCCTTGGATTCTGGCAGCATTCGACCGAGTGTTGAACCCTTGAGATCGTACGTCTTGTGGATGTCCCGATGCGGTGGAAACAGGTTGTTCATAACAATGAAGTGGATCTTTCGGCCAAACGGCAGCTTGACGCGGTGGAGACCGTAAAACTGAGAAATCAGGGTGTTGGGGTTCTGTTTGACGTGGTAGTAGTAGTCCTTCAGGATTTTCCGTAGCATCTTGTGCTCGGAGTGATGGATAGTCTTTATGATGAATTTGTAATCTCGAGAAAAGTAGAAGAACGAACCCGACTTTCCTGGAGAGCCCAGCTCACTCATGATATACTTTGATGTGAGCGAGATGAGGTAGTCTGCGGGATCGAGTTTGAACATTTCTCGAAGGTGTCGAAACACCCAGGGGGCGTAATCCTTGAACTTGAAGTCGTACTTGGCAGAAGGAGTAAGCTCATTGCCAGAAATATCGAATGCAAGCTTGTTTTTGTAGGAGAAGTCGGCGTCCGTCAGTTCACGGTCAACCTTGGCGTTGCATCGCGAGACAGAGACTCGGATACCCGTGAGCATGTTGTAAGCAGTCACAAAGTTGACGTGACCTTCTGAAACCTTCGTTCCCACCAGAACTCGCTCATCCTCCAGAAACTCTCGCCGGCGTTTCTTGGAGGCTCGCTGTGCAATGATGGCTTCTCGCAGTCGGTCAATGTCCTGGGCCGTTGCGCTGCCGTCTTCGACTTGAGAGGGCATGCCGTAGTTGCTGACGATGAGACTTCGCCGTCGTGAGAAGGAAAACGAAGTTCTGTGGCTGACGTTGGATGTGGTGGAGAGTCGATTGTTCTGCGAGTTGACAGACACCTGTGACGAAACAGAGTTCCGGCTCATGCGACTGCCGGTAAGGGACACTCGTGGCTGCTGATACTTGGGTAAGGCTGCTGGCGAGGTTGAGTTTCTGTACAATGCCGCTGGGACCTGAGTTCGCGAGACAGGCATGGACGAGCGGTGAATCAGGGACGACGAAGAATTGCTGGTAGGAATTAGGACGGATGGAATGCTAGAGGAGTCAATGGAGCGCCTGACTAGGGCCTTGATGGGGGTGATGGTGGGCGTAGGTGTAATGAGTTGTGGGGATGACGATCGCGTTTCGGGCTCTGGCCGCGGGCCGCTGGGTTTTCGTCTCGGCGAGACCATTGGCGGAGGCATCTCAAGCTCAGTTCCGGCGGCCTCATTCCTCCCATTCGTTTCGTTTATCGTCTTGTCGTCTACCTCTACCGTGTTTGTGTCCGCGGGATAGTCCGCATGCATTGTTTTGAACACGTGTATGTTAGTGGCATACTCGTACTCGTTCGATGTGTTGGCCGTCTCACTCTGGTTGCTTTCCATAGACTCCTGGGAGTGTCGTCGAGAGTCGCTGGACTTACCGCTGAGCACGGACGCAATGTCATCGGAGACCGCTCGGAGATCATTGAACGACGCGCTGGCCAGCAGAGGACTGCTCTTGTTGAGACTCGTGGTTGAATAGCGAGCCTGGCCGTTCATAAATATCGTCTGGTCGTCCTTGGATATGATGCTTACGGCTCTGTTTTGTTTGTAGTGTTGTTGGGAGGTGTCGAGCGCTGAGGGCGGCCGTGTGGGCACCTGAGAGGACGCCCTAGACGGTGCATCGTAAAACACGTCGCTGGCTACTGAATAGTATGAGCCGTTCGGATATGAACCCGCGGGGCTAGTCGGTAACGACTTGTCGTGTATTCGTATCGGTTCCACCTTTTCGTGTTTGTCGAGCTCCTCTGAGTTGACCGAAGTCGCCAGCGACGACATGGACCGGGCAGAGGAGTGCTGCGAGGGAAAGGTGTCCTCGTCGCAGTCGTCACTCGAGGGGTGGCTCTGTTGTGGGTACAAAATTTCGCTGCTTTCGATTGGGTCAAAGAGAGGCAAGTTTAGTACTGTAGAGGCCAGCATGGTCTATATTAGTAAGCTCTCATGCCACTTCCTGGCGGTCAGGCGTCAGTCTAATGGTCGTTTTGTTGATTGCTTCTCGTGTCGTATCCCTCTGTTCACTGTTTGTCGCGTTTCCCCTATTGTTTACATCGGACCCGCCAGAACTGCCAACAAAACAACAACCTATTTTTAACATCTCCACGACCATTCTTTGATTCTAATTCATGATATTATGTCGCCTTGCCGGTATATCGTCGTCCTCTATTGTTTCGTGTTTCTCTCATATACCCGTGCCGTCGTGTCATCGGCCCCTCATCGGCTCACCATGCCGCCATAGATCTTTCCTCAAACAAACACCACTAACAACCAGTCGATTGGAAACAAGCCTTTAGCCTTCCATCATCTCCAATCAACCTGTACATCGTTCGTTCTCAACCGACAAGTTATCCCCGTCCCATCAACCGCCAGGCCTCCTAACCCCCCGAACGCCAAATATTAACTCACCTACCGCTAAAGCTAATATCAACAAATGTCAATATAACCAACCGGAAACTTCCGGGCTATCTCGCACTGAGTCCTCCTGTTGAGATGTCGTGTGTGTGGAAGGATAATAGCCCGCAGAAAAAATAGGGCAAATTGGGTGGTGCGCCAAGACTGCGTTCCCTTGGTTTCTGCGGCAACCAAAACCCTATCACTGACATCATCGCTAACTCCGCCACCTCATCGGGCACTCACCCCACAACAAAATATCCATTCACAAACACAGTATAAAGATATAAGAGTACATAAAGCCCCTGTTTCCTCTTCACTTCTTTTCACTCTGGGCCCACTTTGCGTCTTGTCAGTCACAAACAGGGTTAGGGCGCCCGCCGCCTGGATTATGATGCGTGCCGCATACATGTAGCCCATGCGTCGGACCGCATCTCAGCAGCCAGCGGCACGCCGACGCGTTCTACATTAACTGCAAGTTACAGTATGTGGATGGACAATTCAGCGCAAGACGAATCCGACGCGAATGACAGTAAGATACCGCCGTGACGCCGGGATTCCGTACCTGAAAATCCGACTCGGTCCTTGTCTCACGAATCGGACATAATCCCGATCTTTGCACGCGAAGGGTGGGAGCCCGTGACATGACGTCTGGATGGGCTCAGAACAGTACCCACTGCCGTGCCTTGTCCGGGACTACCGGGCCGCCGCCTGGTGGGGCGGGCTACAGCGATTGACAAGTGTTCTAGAAATCCGCGCGCGACGCTTTCTGACGTTTTTACCAGGTTTCATGTCACCAACGTTGATCAGCTCATCCCAAACAGTAATAGTAGGCTAAAATTAGTCTTATTGCGCCCTGAGACAGCCTGGAACGGAATTTTGGAGCGCCTCATTCTCCTGTCCATACTTGTGAACGGAGATAAGAAGGGTGTGTATTGTATATCGCTATAGTCTGTTAGTTTTCAACGGGCAGCGGCACCTCAGGACCATTCATTGTGCTTCTTCACCGCTCGCTCATCACAGTTTCTATGGCGCTAGGATGATGTGCCATCATGTCTCGCGGTGTCTCGCTTGTGTCTCGCGCATCCCAAACAGGCAGTGTAGGTGCGGTCGGGCCACTCACTCAAACAGAGGGGTCTCAGTACCCTCCGACACCTCAGCCTGGCTGTCAACGGTAACTAGAAGCGACACCAGGTTACTCACGACGTAGCCTCCCGCGCAAATGAAAAACAGAAGTTCTGGCCGCCGTGCGACGGTGAAGGAGTAGATCGACAGCCCGATACTGTTGAAGACCACATACGCGCAGCCATTGAGTAGCAGCTGACCACCCACGAAATCGCCGACTTGGTCTTTGGGGATCAGGTTCAGTAGACCGGACTGGACTGTCAGCTTGCTCACGACGCCTATCGTAGAGACAAACTCGCTGATGGCAAACTCCGTGCCGGTGCGAGCCAGGCCAGACATGGAGTAACCCACAACCTCAAACCAGTTGCCTGTCCGTGCGATTGTCATCTCTGTCTTTGTCACGCCTTTGATAGCCAGTGATTCTTCCTTGTAAAACCGTTTCAGGCCTCTGATGACCAGAGGAATGATGACTAGTAGTAGCACGATTCGACTGGCGGCGGTGGCTGCCGACACGTAGCCAATCTCCACCGCCGTCCAACCAAACTTCAGCTGCGGATACAGGACTGCTATGTTCTTTCGCAGATCGACAATGACTCCAAACAAGACGTACATCACCAGCAGCGAGATGATGTTTCGCTTGACCTGCGCGGTCTGAGACGACGTGATTCTCCACAGCGTCTGCGCAGGGCCAAAGATGTTGATTTCATTGACCCAGAACCGCCAGGACGGGTTCTCTGCTTTCCGCTTCTCCCAGGCAACGTCTCTGGTCAGCGCTGTCTGCTGCATAAACTCGGGCGAGACGGATTCCGGAGTGAACCACATGGTCGTGATGGCGATCACGTCCAGGACAATCACCGCATTGATGGCGCCTTTCAGGTTGCCAAAGTACTTCACCAAAGCACTGGCCAGCGTAGGGCCCACCGCTTTGCCAATGAGAATAGTCGCAGTCAGGTAGCTCAAGGCCTTCGCTCGGTTGCCAGGCCGTACACAATCATTGACATAGGTCCACGTCAACTGCTCCATGACAGCATTCGATCCAACGACATGGATAATCAGTTCCCGAACAAATATCGACTTGTACGTCACCACCCTCCAGTACTTCATGAAGACCAACATGCACACATTTGTCAAAATGTCGCCAAAGAGGAACAAAACAAACACCCTCTTTCGTCCAATCCTGTCAGTCAAGCTGATGTATCTTGGCAGCAGATGGATGCCTATCAGCCCGCATATAAACATGCAAAGCGAGCTGAACCCTGAGACTATCGACTGGACTTCAGCGGTTCGACACAGGGGGTCGCTGTCCAACAAGTCCTTCTGATAGTAATCCCTGCAAACCATTATCACTTCCCAGTTGACCTGAATAGTGGAGTACAGGTAGTACGATATGTTGGCGCATATCGCTACCGGTAGCAGTCTGTACACCTTGTTAGCGTTTCCTTAGCCGTTTACTCACCGACGGGCGCTTCCGCCAGGGAAGACTCTCCAGCTTGGAAAAGTCATCCAGTTCGTTCCGCAGTAGCGGTTCTCTCTCCATTCCTTCTAGGCGGTATGGCAGGAGTAGACTCGCTTATAAGCGGCATCAACTCATGTGTATGCATGCATCGGATATCCCAACGGACCGATCGTTTCACTGATAATCTTATCGCGCGCACGTGATTTTTCACAGGGGGTGACTCTGTGGGCTAGGGTTGATGCCGTTTCTGAGAAGGACCAGTTATCAACAAGTTACATATCGTAGTACTTGAATTCGACCTTGTCTGAAGCTTTGAGATCAGCAGCCGTAATCCTATATTCTCCAGGCATCACGTCGACGCCGTTATCGTCCCAGTCAACGTCTCGATCGGCGTAGACTTCAACCCCCTTAACTGGTCTCGATGCCCGAAGAAGTACATAGCCATCATGAACTTTGATTGAGAGCTTTCGATGAGGAAACTTGAGATACTTGAGAGGCTGTGGCCAGTCGGTCGTCTCGGAAATGAGCTCACTTTCAGAGTAGAGCTTAGCATTGATAACCGTGCTCTGGTTGACACGCTCGTTCGCTAGAATCTCAGTGCTCCTGTTACCAATGAGCTCTACCTCGAGGTCCAAACTTTTCACCACGTCTCCTGACTTGATATCATAGAGGGTCACGACCAATTTGAGTACCCTGGATACCACGCTCATATTGACCCCCCACAGATCGAAAACATAGCCAACCTCGGTAAAATCTTGAGGACTTGTCACGTTCAGTAATGCCCTTCTGTGTATGCCCGCTGTGAGCGTCCTACACTCACGCTTGATGGCATAGTACGCCAGCTTCGGTCTCCTGAAGAAGTCGCATATTGACCAGCTCGTGCATGGCCAGCAGTCGTTCAGCTGCCATACTAGCGCACCTGCAACATTCCGCCGGCCGGGCCCCTTCCACTCTCGCCGCCAGAATCGATATGCATAGCTCAGGCAGTCTGCCTGCATGAGCTGCGTGATGTAGGTCCAGTTTTCCAAACTCATGGTATTCACCCGAAAATTTTCCATTACATACAGCGCCAAGCGGCGCTCGAATCCCGTAGCCTTGTTGTGACTGTCCATAGTGATGCTCTGAGGGTACAATTCATTTTCTGAGATGACGCTCTTCAAGGTTGCGATCTGCGGCAGTGCCTGCATGCCAAACTCGCTGACAAATCGACCACCGAGATTGTACCAATCTTGATACTTTTCCTGGGTCCCATGCCAGACGTTCCACTGATGTATATCGCCCACAGTCGGGTCTCCGATGTTGACGCCTCCCCAGGGCGAACCCGGGTGGTACGGAATATCGCACAGGCTCTTGACGATCTCCGGCATGTCTCGCTCATAGGCTGTTCTAGCCGGAAAGTTGGTATTGGTATAGTCACCAGACAAGTCATTGCGGTCGTAGTCGAGATGCTCGCTCTCGGCAATCATGTAGTCCTCATTGTTCCCGGCAAAGACGGCGACTGAGCAGTGGTTTCTGAGCCTAGTGACTACCTGCTCGACCTCCTTCTTCACGGACTCAGCGAACTTTGGGTAGTAAGGATACTGTCCGCAGGAGAACATGAAATCTTGCCACACAAGAATGCCTAGCTCGTCACAGGCCTCGTAGAACGCATCATGCTCGTATATGCCACCGCCCCAGACTCGCACCATGACTTGGTTTCCGTCCGCAATTCGCTGCACCCAGGACCGATAGTCCTTCTCAGTCAGTTCAGTGAGCAGACTATGCGCCGGAATCCAGTTGGATCCTGCGCAGAATACGGGGATGTTGTTGATTCGAATGAAGAAACTCGTTCCCGGGCTTTGCAGCATCGGATCCTGCACCAGTTCGAGCCTTCTGAAGCCAACATTCATCTCTCTCGCATCGAGACGATGACCACCAGCAAAGAGTTCGAGTTTTGCCTTGTACAGAGCCTGTGAGCCGTACGTCCGCGGGTACCACAACTGAGGGTCCTTGAACGGGATCTGAAAGTGCCCCGTGACGGACCCCTCCGGCATGTCTACTTCCCACTGCGTAGTCTTACCGCCAGGCGACGTCAAGCTGAAAGTGACGTCTACAGACTCGTCAGCCTGAATCGCGAACGTCGCGCCAATGTCCACAAAGTCAAGCGCAGAAGACACTGAGCCTTGCACATAGAACGACGTAATGCTGGCTCTGTACTGCTCCAGTCGTACTTCCTTGTAGGGCCCGCAGCTCATCAGCACGGGGCCCCAGTCCCAGCCGTAGTGGTACTGGGCCTTCCTCACATACACCCGACTGGGATCCCCGTTGGAGACTTTACAGACCCCATGCTTCTTCTCCAGCGCCTTTCCGTAGTTGTAAGCGCTCTCAAAGACTAGTCTCAGAGTATTCTTGCCCTTAGCCGGCTTTACAGACACTCGATGCCGGTGGAACATGTTGGTCGACTGAAGTATCTCCTCATTGTTCAGATAGACTGTACACACCGTGTCCAGGCCCTCAAACACAAGATCCGTCCACTTGTAGCCATGCTTGTACTCAAAATCAACTGCATACTCCCAGTCCTTCTTCCCCACCCACTGCAGGCTGCGTTCGTTGCGCCCTTTAAAAGGATGCCTTTCCCCCGCGTCAACTAGATCGCTAAATATCTCAGTAACCTCTTTGTTGCCCTTGCACTTCTTCCATTCACCCCCCGCCTCTCGCCACCGCCAGCCTGACAAGACCTGTGCTGCGAGCATGTTCAAGCAAGGTGCCCCACACCACAAGCCAAAAGGGTCCACTAGCCAAGACACGCATCGCGCGGCTACATATCCACCCCGATTACTACAAATTATACAGACACCAGAAACAACTATAAAACAAAAACAATGCAATCAGAGAGGATATCATGTGATGATGGAATTATACCCTCATTGTGATTGGGTTAGTAGTGGCGGACGTCGATCTCCGCTGTCACTGTGAAAATTTCGAGCATGTGACTGAGAATGTGATGAAACTGTGCAGCGTTGGGTTGCAGCCATCCAACAGATCTCCTGCAAGAGTCACATCACTTCCATAGCTGGAAGAAGTTGTTAGTATTGGTTTGAGAGGACCCTTCGGGCTGTGAAAAAACAGCCCACAGGGTCAACTCTCCTGTAATTCCGCTAGAAGAGCATCCAGGCTCATACTCCTGATATCCCTAAACACCCAAAACACAACGGCTCCATCCGAGTTGTCGTGCCAATTGATGTTTCCGAGCAGTTCCTGCACTTTTGCATGGAGTTCCGGGTCTATCTTTGGGTCTTTCCAGTAGCTCAGCGCCGTCTTGCAGTAGGGGTACTCTGTTTGGTGAAACAGCTCAAACATAAACTGTGCCGTAATTCTCTGGCACTGCTGCACTATCGGCCACTTCAGCGCCGCCCCCGGGCCGCACTTGAGCGTGCTCTTAGCCATTCCGCCAATGAACTGCATCAGGCCGGGTATCGGCACGATCCCCAGTATGCTGCCGTAGGCATTGTTTGTCAGAGCGTGGTAGTACACCGACAGAAGGACTGTGTTGTGCAGCATGTGCAGAATCATTGCATCCGACGGGGCAATGATCTCGTCCTTGACGACTGTCAGCTCTTTGGGCAGCTTGACCGGCCATATGAGCAGGTCTGACTCGATCTTGAGGATTTTGATTTTGAACTGCCGCCGCCGCGGGTCGCTGGCCGCGTACTCGTGGCAGGGCTCTTTCGTGGTCAGTAGGAAGCGATGCAGGATTTCCGTCAGCTGGAGATAGTGGTATGCGAATGAGTTTTGGTCCAGGGACTGGACGTGGACTAGATAGTCCGGCAGGATTCCGAGGTCAGCCAACGGTGAGAATCTCAGAGACACCAATGCGTTCCAGGCGTCGGCAGCCACGGACCCCAGAATCAGGCCCGGCTCCAGTACAGCATTGGGCTGTAGGGATCTCCTGTAGCTGTTCAGCTTGTTCATAACTTCGTAAAAAACATTGTCGCGTACCTTCCAGCGGGCCGCCTGCAAAAAAAAGGCGCCCATGGTCACTGGACTCCACTGCTTTTCCTTGCTCAGAAAAGTCTCTAACCTCTCGCTCAACATTTGAATAGCGTTCTCGGACGTTCGGTTCCCCGGCGCCGATATCGAGGCAAGGCTGATGCAGCACCGGGCCAAGGCGTTTATCGTCTCTTGCTGGACAGCCGCCGACTCAAAAATGCCTGAGGGCAGAAACGGGCTGTAGGCCTGCACAAACGACAAGTAAACGTCGCCAATATTGACGTTTCCATCGGCAATCTCGGAGATGTCCGAGGGCGATAGTGCGTACACACTATCGCCACTAATGACACTGTCGCTCTTATCACGCTGAAACCTTGGCTCCTCTTCGTAGCACGTTGGCGGTATAATTGAGACCCCCTGTTCCACAGAGCCCCAGATGGGCACTTCTAAGTGTACTGGTGATAGTTCTGTTTGTAGAGAAGCGGCTAATTTCGCCGACTTTAGCCGCCTCTTTTGTGATTTCTCCTTCTTGCTGAATACACAGGGCACGTCGCAAATCTTGCAGTGCTCGCAGATTGCCGAGCCGTTCAATACCTCGCACTTGACCTTGCGGTACCGACAGTAATCACAGGACTTGTGGTATTTGACGGGCGGAGGCGTAGCCTTGCGTGACTTGGGCTGAGGATTGAGCATCTTACCTAGTCCCATGTGGCCTGGCTGGTCTTCGTACTGTGGCGGATCGTCTCCATACTGCGCTAGCATGATAGGCTTAGCCTAGCGCCTGTCAGATCAACGAAAACTCTAGTGAAGACAGTGCTGCACACGGCGACCCCACATGTGGTTACCCGGTAGTACAGATTTGGGTGTGCAAGATAGGAATTGACCTATAGCGGGGCAGCGGGACGTTGCATGTGCTTGCAGACCAGGGGTGTTTATCCGGTACTGTGCGTCTTACAGGACGGCTCTACGCGGCTACGTCACGGAACCTACCCGTTTGGTGTTTTGCTACGACTGGTGAGCGCTATATATAGCGCGGTCTCAGCCTCACCTATTAAAGTTGGTAAGCACAAACGGTTAGCGGTTAACGCGCAGAGAATTATAGTGCATTGTAGAGGATATCTGAGGTGCAATATTAGCTGGGTGAAGCTACTGGATGAGGCCACTAAAGCCTGCCAGCCTGCATATCAACAGCCTTCCAGTCCATGCCGTAACGACATTGTCGTGCACTGTTAGACGGCCCACAAATCTCGGCAGTACCGTTGTTCAGGAAAGCTGTTATGCCTCGGCGCGACCACGGCAGTCCTCGGAATTCAGCGCCCGCGAAATTCATCTGGCAGTAACGAAATTAACGGTCTGTGACTAGTCACTGCTTGGCCTGAATCTTCTGAGCCCGAGTGGCAGTGGCAGCCCAGGCCGCTCCAAGCCCCAATGATATCATGCATCTAATATCATCGCTCCGATTGGGTGTGGCACAGTGCCACAAGGCAACGTCACGCAGCACTACTGAACCTCTTTTCGTCGGCGGCTGCACCGGGGGATTTTCATCCCTGCGTTCGTCAAGCACTTCGTCTCGTACTAGGTTTCCCTTGAAATAATCAGCATCTCGCATTCGGTGTGTCCCCAACCAAAATTCTGTCATGCCATTGCTCGCATCGGCGTCTATCAGGGGGATGTGTGCCAGCAAATAATATGTGCTGTGCAGAGGGCTTCGGCTATCGGCGTGCACCGGCTGTAGCCGAGTGTTGGGCAAAGTGGTGTTGCCAGACACAAAATCCCACTTGAATCCTGGCCCCAAGATGTACAGCGCCGCCTGTTGTACTAGCCTGTTGGCGTAAATGTCTGTGTAAAGGAGATCCTTGCGGAGCGGAGGGCCCTGCTGTATGAACCCGCTAAAGTTGCCTTTGTGTGCCTGGGTCTCTGCATAAGACTGGGCCTGTGGGGCCATGACTTTGTTCAGCTCTTCTAGGTGGGACGGGTCGATGATGTCTTCGAGAATCACCAGGCCATCGCGGTGGATGCCCTCGATTATGCTGCGCAGGTTGGACGGCGTCCACTGGCCTGTGCTGATTTCGGATTTGGACGGTTTGATATACATCACGTCGAGCGAAGCGAATTGGTTAGATGGCCAATTGATTAGTGTCGTTAGTAGTGATGTCAGCCAGATATTGTCTTGGCAGTCCTGGTGATGAGTGTATGCGCCTGATGCGTGATGCGTCGTCAAACCTTGCCAGTTCTGAACCACCAGTCAGCCTGAATGAATCGATTCCAGTAGTGATAGTGAGGAAGCTAAAAACAGAACAATTAACCGCAACAGCGATCAGTTCAGCGAATTCTACCGGAAGAATCACCGGTTCGTGTCAGGCGGGGAAACGCCCGAGTTCCAACGGTCGTTCCGCCAGTGAACCCGACAACGTTGTCTTCAGAACTGTCCAAAAACGGCCTTCTCTAGACACCGAAGAGGAGGGAAGGACCAAAACGGCGATTTTAGACGATTGGCTGGCCTCGACCGCTCAGGTACCAGTCAACAGAACCGAGGATCAGGAAGTTCGAGTAGATCAAAATTGCTCAACAGCGTAACCAAAAAATTTGGTATTAATGCAATTCCGCTGTTTAAATCAATCTTTTCACCGGGTTTTCACCTCGGACAGATTTCTTCAGAATTCCCCTGAGTTGACAGCCCTGATCCAGTTCACTCTTATATACAAAGACTGAAAAGCAATCGGCCAGTAGGCCGTCACCTACGCCTCATCACTTGGCGGCTTGTCGCGGCGAACTCGGCGTGTTGGCCATGAGAATCACAAGGGTCCTGTCATGACAGTAGCACGGCGACCTCGCCGGCGCGCCCCCAGCAATTCGTGTCTCAGAACGATACGATGTGTGTCTGGGCCTACAGTGGCGGAGCGCCCAGAGTTTCAAGTGCAGTATTCTTGGGTTTTATGTGTCTGCCTGTTGTCACGTGGTGTTTGTCTACCAATTGGTGTTGGTACGACTTATGAGCGCCTCTATGGGATCTGAACCGACTTCATGATTACATGCTAGGATTTGCTCGGCTCAACTTCATCCGAGAAACCAAACTGTGTCTCTTTGTGTCTCGCGGACGGAGCTTTCATTTCCGCTCCCTGGCCTGTCGACTTATATAGCTAACTCCGACTAGCGAACGGTAAATCCGCTAGACATGACTTGGAATAGTTCATACGATCACAAGGCACAGTTTAATGGACGAGACCGTACTACGCGAACGCCGCTCTGACAGGTTAGAACACGTAAAGACTATACATCTTGGAAACATTACTCGTATAAAATTATCCCCTCTATCCTTCACTTTTCCGGCGGGCTACCTCCTCAGAAAAGCGCCCGCGGCGTCCTGAAGCAACCCTCGCAAGCCTGAAGAATTCTTCTTGGCCTTCTGGGGGCTCTTAGCTGCCATCTTGCCCGAGGGAATGCCACTGGGCTCGTCGTCACTGCTAGCGTCAGAATCCGAGTCAGACGAGTCACTTGCGTCATCGTGAAGTTGTGCAATGACGGAAGGTTTTGGAGACGGTTTCGCGGCTGCCTGCTTGGCCAACATGCTCCTAACAGCGCCGTTCTGGTAATCCTTCACGTCCATCAGATCCTTCTTGTTCAGAGAACTCAGCAGACTCAGACCGGACGGCCGCGACTGAGAGCCGACGGTACTCTGTGATAGGGTCTCCTCAGGCTGCGAGGACTCTATTCGGGAGCCAGAACTAAGCTCGTTCGACGAAACTGGCAGAGTATTATCCTGTGATGCTGGGACATCCTCAACCACAGCCTTTTCAAAGCTTTTCGCGGATGGCGTCTGCACAGCTTGAGATCGCTTTTTCGAGGGAGCGGGACTCTCAGACCGATCGCTATCGGAGTCAGAATAGTTGTCAGAATCCGAAGACATCAAATCCTGATCTAAACCAAGCTTGTGAAACAGGTTACTGGTTGTCTCCGTGCTAGTTCGGCTCTTTCGCCTTCTATTAGCCGTCAGAACTGCCTTCTGCTCTGGGACAGCAGACTCGTACTCCTGGTCTGAATCCTCGATAGCGCTTGGGTTGTACAGTGCAGTCATCTTGGGAATGGTCACCAAGTGCTTTCCCTTGGGCGCCGGAGAGTCGTCAAAGCTGGTCTTTGGTGGCCGCCCTCGTCGTTTCGGCGTAGCCAAAGTTTTGCTGGCCTTTGCAGCTTTCGCTTCCTCTTCTTTCTTGGCCTTTGCGGCTTTCGCTTCCTCTTCTTTTCTGGCCTTTTCAGTATTCTCGTTAGCTTCGTCAGCCTGGCCTCTGGATCTCAAGAGGCGCCTTTGCGACTCAATCTTTTCCTTCACCAGAGCCTCCTTCTTTGCGGCTTCTCGTTCCCGTTCTTGCTCTTCTCTTTCCTTTGCTTCCCGTGCCAGTCGTTCTTTTTCCAATTTTTCCTGTTCGGCTTTGACTTTGGCGTTGGCTTTGGCTTCTCTGGTGGCCTTTGCTTCAGCAGCTTTCTTCTCTTTTACAGCTTTGGCCTCTGCAGCTTTTCTCTCTTTTTCAGCCTTGGCTTCCGCGGCTTTTTTCTCCCTTTCGGCTTTCGCCTCGGCGGCCTTTGCAGCCTTCTGCTCCTTCAACTCGGCAGCTTTCCGTGTCTTCTCGGCTTGTTCAGCAGCCATCTCGGCACTTCTCATGGCAATCAGCGCCTCGGTTGCTCTCAGTCGTTCTAGCCGCTCTGCCTCTTCTTGATCCCGCTTTTCCTTAGCGGCAAGCTTTCGCTTAGTCAGCGGCTGTCCTTTTTGTGAGCTCAAGGGAGTATTCTGCGATGCTGGAGGGGCGTCTTCCATTTCCACGTCTTTCTCACCACTCTCGCCAAGAACAGCATCCATGATCGAATCGACCTTCTTGCCTCGAGTTCGCTGTCTGATTGGTGATTCATACGTCTGGCTTGACAGAGGCTGGCTTGGGACAGTCTGGCTGGAAAACGGCTGGCTGCTGGATGGTGGTTGACTGGAAGGCTCATCAAAGCCATTCCGTACGCTGCTCGGTCCGTTTGGCGCCGGCGACAGAGAAGGCGACTTCTGTGGATCGCCATTGACACTTGATGGGTTTGGCGTGGGAGGCGGAAGACTCAAATCTGTCTGGGCCGAGTTCAGAATTTCAGTGCCAGAAACAGACCGCTGGGGACTCGATTTTGCTGAAACACTTCGCCTCTCTTCGGGCCTCAGCGAGGTCTTCTTTCCTCGTTTCTTTGGAACCAGCTCACCATCCAGCTGTGGTGGCTTCAGATTTGGAGAATGACTCAACGGAGAGTTTCTGATAGCCACTGGAGACGAAGCGGACCGAAGGCTGGTGAACTCGAATTCATCGTCACGCTGACTAGGTTGCATCCAGATAGAACTTCGTCGTGACTTTCGAGGCCTGCTACCTGAGTTTTCCAAATCAACTTTTCGTTTCACAGACTCGGCTACTCGGGGAGCAACCATAATAGGCTTTCTCAGAATAACCAAAAGTGTAGAGTTATCTTGAAAGACATCCTGAACTGTATATTCCGGATCCAAATCACATTCACTCTCGTCTTGCAATTTTTCGATATCAATCGGCTCCTCGTCGGGGTAAAGCTTAGAGTATCTATCAATTATGCTGTTGCAAACCTCCTGGAGCGACTGACCGGGCTTTGCAAGGTGGAGAAACTTTCGAATGTCCTCCTTGAACCCTCGCGCAGTGGGCGTCAAAGAATGACCGTCGTCTCCGCCTCGCTGGAAAACAGGAGTGCTAGTAGTCGAGTTGCCAACACTACGGCTGTACGTACGCGCCTGGTACTGCGAAAGCAGTAGAACCCGGAGTCTGATCATTGCGTCGCGTGTAAATGTCGCGTCGAGATTTGAAATTTCGAGATGCAAGTCGTGAACAAGCGGTCACGTGACCGATAAGACTTGAAGATAAGCCTTTTTTACTTTTATAATATAAAGCGTCAATTCAGTGTATGTTAGTTGATGAACTCTAAAACTTTATGGCCTTCCATATATCGTCCAGCACTTTTGGCTTCAAATCGTCTTCGTCATGTATGGGGATGTCATTGGTTTCTTGCAGGATTGGTTCCCATACCGTAATCGCCCCGTCAGCAGCGCCAGAAAAGAATTGCAGTGAAGAACCGCCACGAGCACTCATGCATACTGCCCTGGGACCGGTACCGCCTAGTCTTCTCACAATCCTTCCGTCAACGGCCCTGCACATGAAGATCTCACCACTGTCTGAAGGGAAAAACAGATAAGGGTAAGGTAAATCTTCCGCCGGTGTTAGGCACGGGTTCAGCGTTTGAATGTGCTGGTTTCGAATCAGCGGTCCAAAATTAACCAGCATGTTTTTACCACCAGAAGGTAACAGCGACCACAAACGGATTCTCTCATCGTTTCCTGTCGACAGCAAGTAGTCTCCTCCAGGAAACCAAGCTAGCCCATTGACCGAACTTCTGTGAGCCTTTCTGTGCTCCATGGGCGTGGCATTCATAGTATCGTTTGTTTGCTGAATATCTAAGCTGCACACGTTTGCATTGCTTCGCCTGATATCCCACAACCTCACTGTTCCGTCGGACCCACCTGACGCCAGAATGTTCGGATTAGAAGGAGACCACTTTACCGTTAGAACTCGCCCAGAGTGTCCAGTGAGTGTATGCGAAGACGACGAGGTCCTCAAATCAACTAGCCTGACAAATGGATGGTCAGAAGCAGTGGCAACTAAGGCATGCCCTGTTGAAGACACATCAAAACTGTAAACCTTACACTTGAGATCAAACTTGTATGCTTCTGTCAAGGAATTGGCGTCCCAGACCTTCACCATGTTGTCAAATGACGAAGATAGGAACATGTCGTTATCAAATGGCCACCACATGACGTTTGACACGCCAAACGAATGGCCCTCCCGTCTCGGTACTTCACCAGCTAGCTTCACGACCGTCTCATTGGTCTCGTCTTTGGCGCTTTCGTAAAGATCCCATATCTTGATGCTGGAATCACCGCCACCAGAAAGAAGAAACCGCCGCTGAAGCGAATCTATCGACAAGGCATTGACGGCGCCTGTATGGACCACCGGGAAATTGAGCTCGCTCTTATCAATCAACTCATATAGCTCCTCGTTAAGCTTATATCTATAGCTAGTTGTGTCGATCAAACCATGGCGGAATTTGTTGAACGTGTCCATTCATGGCGTCAGCTTGAGGTGATTCAACATATAAATCACATGATCCCCCCAAATCTAGAGTCACGTGACCAGCCGCTGTTGGAGCGGACAGCCGGGTAACCCAAGCTCTCATCAGAACAGGTCACCCAGCCTCCTGGGTATGCCAGGAAGGCCGGGTAACCTCACCTTCCCATAGCAGGGTTTTCACCCTTTCCATATCCTTCCTTAACTTATCTATTCTCTGAGACGTTCCGTGCCAGGCTCACACCTAGACACGTTAAACTGTAGGGTAACATCCGTTAACCTAACATGGCGACACCACAATACACTCACCTGGCAGCGGAGGTCCAGAGAATCATCCTGGCGATCAGTTCACCGCGCTAGAAACTCATGTCTCTTCCCTGGCACCGCCGCCGGTCCAGTGCCCGACCTTCTTGAAATACTCCGACGCACATGCCTCATCACTTCCATCAAACAGGAGTCGGCGGTTCCTGGAGATGTCACTACGCTCCTCACGGGCGCTTCTGGCACACAGAAAACCCCACATGTTCCGGACCAAAAACTTCACTACCGCACCCTGCTGCGTATCGACAACACCCTCAAATCCAAATCACCACCGGCTTTTCTACAGCCTCTCCAACTTTCTGATCTTCCCTACTTCAAAGGCTATAACGAAGGCGAGCACCGTGATCCACGACTCTTCCTTCATCAATTCGAAATTCTACTGAAACGCAAAGGCCATCGCAACCACAACAACCATCGAAGGCGAGCACCGTGATCCACGACTCTTCCTTCATCAATTCGACATTCTACTGAAACGCAAAGGCCATCGCAACCACAACAACCATCGACTCGTTCCAACACGAGCTCCAACTCCAATCAACCCAGCAAACCCACGCAATCCGTTTATCACGCGAAAACAATCCACACACCGCCACCGACACCGAAAATCTTATCGCCGACGCCTACATGGATCAGCTCCAGTCCACTTACCCCCGTCGCCCACGCCCCGACCAATCTGAGTCCGACTCTGATTCAGACGCTTAACCCTACGTCCGCCACCATTCTCTCTAACCAGCTCACCTGCACCGCAGTGACGCTGTTTGGGGGGGGTGTTGGAGCGGACAGCCGGGTAACCCAAGCTCTCATCAGAACAGGTCACCCAGCCTCCTGGGTATGCCAGGAAGGCCGGGTAACCTCACCTTCCCATAGCAGGGTTTTCACCCTTTCCATATCCTTCCTTAACTTATCTATTCTCTGAGACGTTCCGTGCCAGGCTCACACCTAGACACGTTAAACTGTAGGGTAACATCCGTTAACCTAACACCGCTTTGACGTGACGGCGGACTCCGATTGTGCCAAGAACCTTATCTTCCGGTCGTCGTAATCCTCATGTTTGTAAATTGGAGTTCTTGCTGTGGGTTAGTGGGCCGATGCGAGATCGGTTCTCCGCTTTTCACCCGGATTTCCGAGGAGGGTAGGCGGTGGCGACATCTGTAGGGAACCTCTAGTTATGGCTTGTCGGCGTGATGTTAATGCTGTCGTTTTCCCTTAACGTGGTTGTTGTGACTTTCTCAACCGGTGTGGTATGCACCCCTTCGTGGCTTCTCGAGATTGACAGAAACTGAGCCGCATAAGAGCCCTGCGGCGAGCGGCTCGAACGTCTAGTCCAGATTTCGAATATCGCTTACACATTTCTCCCCCTTTAGTCTCTTTATGGTATCAATATTTAGCATGGCCTGAATGCCATAGCTAAATGTGTCCCACTTTGTCAATAGTTCGCAGCCGCCCCGTTCAATCAACGCCCTGACACGCCCAAAGTCGGCTGGAGTGGTTCCTCGCTTGAAAGTGACTATGTATTTCCTCATGCCGTGCTAGGGCGGTCTCCGACATTATATAGTCCCTGATCCGTATTCGTCCGGTTTTCGCTAGTGACAGCGATCACGTTATCGGCGCGGAAATAATATGCAAGTTTATGTGCCTTGCCATGTGACTTAATTGCTCTTAGCGTAATGGCGGTTAGAAGAGAGACAAGACAAGGTGGGGTAGTGGGGCCAATACGGCGTTAGCAATCAGATAATCAGTATAGGGGAACAGCGACAGTAAGCAACTAACGCAACCTCGACAGCAGCGTAAGGAGGGAGGATAAGCAGCGCGGCTTACTATAGTGGCCGGCCGGCCTATAGAGATACACTGGTTCCGAAGATATGGAATTCCGGCGTTTGACGATTAAGTCGCATAGGCTTGGCTAGCATGTTGATCGTAAGTGGCTGGATACGGATTGGGTAAGGTGGTTTATATGCCCGGCCGCATCTCGTACTGTATAAGTTGATCGGATTTGTTCGCCGACGTAACGCCGATGGTTGGCCGGATGTCAACAATCGACAGCCGTACGCTCACGTTGGGGATGTCATGCAGCAAGCAAAGGTAGTGCGTGGGCTAGCGGTTTAACATCTTTCATTCTTTGAAAGCCCCCTCGTAAGTGCTATTTGGAGTTGTAAGTTCTTTTCTGTTACGGGCAATCGGTGTTCAAGATTCGCCGCAAGACTATGCACTCAGGTGCGTCGGCAGCCATTGCTTTTCCTTTACCTCTAAGGCTTGCTGTTCTCTCGGTTCTTGTAGTCACCTCTAGATATTTGCGACTTATGTACGCTCGTTACCCCTGGTAGTTCAAGACGCCGCACTATGCGGCTGTGCGGCGTATCTTAAACCCACTCGCGTTCCCAGTCTCCCATGCCTGCGCGTTTCCGAATATACCGATAGCAAAAGAAAAAAGCTCAGAAATTTAATTTAATCAAGCTATACAGGGTATCACCAACATACTGGTCGCCCGTGAAGGATACCTGATAACCACTCTAAACAAAACACTCAGGTCAAGAGAAGAAACGGGCTGTTGTGCAACAATATTGATTTCTGCTATCATTCGACAAGACTCAAGTTACTTAGCGAAGGTGTGAGATCCAAAGGAATTGCAGTCCGTCCAACAACACAATGGGCGCGAGAACGAGGAGGGGGGCAACGGAACCGTTTCAGTCTAGGTCGAAGAGCAAAACGTATACAAAGTGAGTAGGTCAGTCGATCACTGGCAACAGCCACTAACAAGTACCGCGACTGGGGGAGGCAGGAGAAACGGCAAGGCAAAGGCAACACATACTAACGATGATGATCCCGCCGTTGCTGCTCTGGTTGAAGCAAAAAGGCTGCAACGAATGGAAATGGATGCTGAGCTGGATCAAGCGGAGCACAACAACAGAATCGGCACTGAAGAGTCTTATGGAGAAGCTATGAGGGCAACCGGAAACGTCAGAAAGAGACGTGGCGTAATCGTCACCAGTCTGTCACTTTGGCCAGCGGAGGAGAGAGAGGTCTTTCAGAAAACGATCAAGAAGTACAACAAACTTCGTGATCGGGCACGGCTACTTAGGTCGGCTAATGCTACTGTCCAGGGAGGGCAGGGCGGTCGTCTGGGGGGACGAGGTGGAGCGGGTACGGGCAGGCAGGCTCAGCACGATAACCATCTCCAAGATCTCAACCAGGAGGAGAGGGACCTTGTTACTGAAATCATGCACACGCTAAAGACCGCAACACATGCACGCAACACTACGAGGATATATTCGACTTATCAGAAAGAGTATGTCGAGTGGTGCCAGGCTGAGTATGACGATACACTGGTTACCGACTACAGGGCGCTGGGGTTCATTCTCAACAAGCTGACGGAGACAATTAATGAGGAGAGGGGAGAGTACTTTTTTTTCAATTACACGTGTAAGACTATCGATATGATTGTCGTCGCGCTCAAGAGCCTTCTCAGCGATCAAAAGAATAACGGGTCAAATTACACGGAAATCAGCATTCACGCTGACGGGCCTTGCAACAAATTCAAAAGGTGGTTCCGCAGTATACAGCGGAAGATCGGGATTCATGTTCGCGTCGACCCTGGGAGACGAACCACCGGCGTTGTGTATGACCAAGACCAATATGAAACCATTTGCAAGGCTTCATTAGTGAACACCAAACTTTCAGTTCTTGAGGGGAGTACCAATGCTATAACAGGGGATGTTAACCTCAAAAACGGTGCCGTTCTTAGGCAGGACGGTACAATTTGCTTGCCAGGTACTTCTTTTCAGCCCCTTCCAACTGAAATTACTCCACAGGAAATGCTTGAATGGTCGGATGCGCGGTGTGCTGCATGGATTAGAGCCCACTCTATCTCGAACGACTTTTCCCCGCGCGAGAAGGTATCTTGGCCCATCATGCTGCGAACAAGAACTATGCTGCAGTTGATACATTCTTGCGTAACTCGAAATGATATTGTGAGACGGCTCACATTCAAGGACATGTTTACGTCAGTCATGGGCCAACGTAGACAGCTTGGCGCCACGCCAATACAAATGCTTCTGTTTGCAACTAATAGCTCGAAGAACAACAAAGATGGCACTTTGCAGTTGCTTGGATGCGCTCGTTCGAAAGACGTACTTCTTTGCCCAGTCGGGGGTTTAGCCCTCTACCTCCTCAGCCTGTTCCAGAAGCACCCTTTTCCAAACCTTGCTCAGAGAAACACTTGGTACTACAGGCACTTCTTCCCGCCGAAAGATTTTCTGAGCAAACATGTGGCTGATACAGTACTGGAGGGAGATTTCCGGAGGCTGTACAACAATGTATCCATGCCTTTCACGAAAAATTTCCATGTCAGAGGAGCAATTGTTCGATGGATGGCCGAGGATTGCGTTCCTGATGCGGACATTCACAGAATGGGCCACTGGAGTAAAGATGTTTACACGAAGGCGTACTGCTCTGATGTTCCAATTTCATGTGAGAGAGCTGTGTCCGGCTCCGCACAATTGGCGACCCCGTATTACATTCCTCGATGCCACGTGGAACCTCCCCAGGAATTGTTAAGACAGATCTGGCCTGAAATTGAGATCTGGGAAGATTGGTTGGAGGAACGAATGAAAGAAAACGCAGTTAATGGTCAACAAAACTCAAACATGCCCGAAAATGTGAGGCCGTTTTATGATCCAGAGGTTATCAAGAAGGACATCGAGGCGGGCAAACAGTTTTGGGACGACTTGTCGAAAGACTTGAGTGCAGCATGGGGAATCGTCGACCCCGGTAATGCAGAGGAGGTCGAGCATCCACCTACGAGATACGATTTCGAAGGGTACTCTGAGCGAGCCGACTATGCATCCATTAATTTCATCAAGACTATGAAGTGGCTCAGAGTGGGGCTAATGCAAGATATGGCCGTTTGGCAGCGAGTCGTTCCCACTATACGTCACGCGCCATTCTACCAACGTGAAGTTTTTGACAGTAAGCTGTTCCGAGACTTCGCGGATCGGGTATGGGAGGCACACACTCGGCCCAACCCAAATAACCATTTCAGTGAGGCAGTCACAACTGACATTCAGATGGGTGTGCGGAACGCTAACGACTTGCTCAGTCAACAGGGGTTCCACGCCGAGAGCGTGTCGCGCGACACTAGCCATATCATCGCCCAGCTGAACTCCGTCACCGAGAAGCTGAACTCCATCACCGAGAGGCTCGATCAATTGGAGTTGAAGCTGAGTCAAGGCGAGGTGAAAGCAGATCGACACGCAGCACGGGTCGACGACAACTTCAGGGAGGTTAAGAGCATCTTGCGACAGATTGAGTCAACATCTGTACGATCTGCACAACTGTTGGCCCGTGGATTGGCCGATGGAATGGCAAAGGGAATGTCCCAGGCGGTTCGTGACATGCAGCACATGTTGGTAGTGGACAACGCAGAGGCTGAGATGACGGAGTATCCATCTCCACATTCCGATTAAGCTTTAACACTGCATCGTTCGCGGATTATGAAGGTGATCAAAGTCTTTAAAATGCTGACTAATTGGACCAATGCCTATAATCACCGCCTCCGCGAAATCAAACGCTGCATTGAGTACGAACTGGGCTGGTAATCCGTCACGACAGGATCTAGTCCAGCGCCAGAAATGGCCAGACACCAGGCATTAAGGGCTCAAGTCCGTGAAGTAGGGGATGAGTTCTTTCAGTTGGCTGGCGAAGAGGTTGTTGAGAATGAGCAGTTGAGGTTGCTTGAGAATGTAATCACACTGAAACTTACGATATATCGATCCGAAATACCAGCGGCAAACATATGGTACACAAGACGGACGACTGTTATGTACGCGCGATGATCTTCGAAACGGCCCAGTGATCGCTGCGCCGAAACGTGTCACATGTTTGCTGTCTTGCTCTACGCCAGAACATGCTATTTGGCTTGCTTTCTCTTACGTATACATGCAGCAAGTTTTTAGTATATAAACTGGGAAAGTCTACAAAATGGTTCCACACCATCCCACGTTACAGAGTCAGTTGTTAAGGACGATCTAACCACCAACTAATAACCACAATGTGCGGCATTTGCGACGGAATAATTGCATTTTTCTCGGGAATCTTTGCCGCCATCGCAACGGCCATCAACGCTGTCTTTACAGTGATTGCAGACCTTGTTCTCGCAGTCTGTGGATTCCTAACCTGTGGTGCTTGCGGTCCAGGGCCGAGATAGCACCTGAAGCCCAGACGGGCTTCAAACCGCCTCAATGCGAACTGTATGTATTCATAGAGTACAACGCGATTTATAGCACTGCTGGCTCACGGTATTTTCTATCTCGGTCTTTTTCGTGAAATATGGCTCTAAAACATTGCTTCGTGCGCCTGATGGACAAAGCTTGATTGCTACCGGTTGCCGATCAAGCGCCACACGATGCGCGGCGACCCTCATGTCTCATGTGCAAACCTGTCTTGCGGTCTCGTGGGTGTGAACACGGCGAATTTGTTGTCTGGGTTGCTTCGGGGTGAGCCACTGAAGCAATTGCACAGGGTTTCCAATTGGCACTTTTGTTTAAACAAGTAATGACCGGGTAAGTTGCTCAGGTTGTTGCGTGGTGGCTTTGCGGCTTCAACACCATCCCTTTCCCATACCTGACAGTGCTTCTTCTACATGATCTCAGCTCTCTGGTACGAAGTACAAGCGATCCGATGGCAGACTGCGGTAAAGATCTCGGCCTGCTACTAGGGGTACAGCATTGACCTCTGCATCACCGATAACTCAGGGCTCCGACAACTCGTCGATTCTGGTGGTTTGGACTCGATGGTGGAAAAAACTAAGCAATTGAGTGGGACACAGTGATTTCGCCTTCGCCGGACTTGACACACTTCATGACGATTTCTGACGAAAGCAAAGTGGAGCTTGACACGTCTGAAATATGTCGAGGGCAACAAGTGTCTGATGAAGTTTGTGAAAGCAGAGTTCCCTCATCTTGAGTTTAGTGATGAAAGGAGAAGGGCAGGCGCTTCGTTAGAGCACGATGTCCTGCCTTGGACCATATTCGAAACTTTTCATTTGAACTTGTTCCGATCGGCTGCCCGTGTCGGGGTTGGCGCCGGTGGGTCAAACGCCGTGCAATCCGACAGCGAGTTTCACAGGATCTCGACAGTCTTTTAAGCAAACAGCGCAAGCAACCTTTGGCAAGAGTTCCAGGCCGTTACGGTTTCATCTCCGCCAACTGCTCTTTGCGCAGAAGCCGTCAGCCGCGCACGAGCAGCATAGATCGATGCGGCGCCGAACGTCAATTTTCGAACTTCCGGAAGCCTTAGACCCGTATGAGAACGGCGATGCCATTTGCTCGGCACAAAAATCAGTATATAAGGCATCTTTTTCCTCTGACTTCCTCATCACAAAGTTGTCATGAAGTACGCGATTGTCTTTGGGGTTTCAACCGCGTTTGCCGCAGTCACCATGCCGGTAAGCCTCGCCAAGTGCGGCCATCTCACTACTAAACTCAACATTGGCACCCCAGCTCAGGAAATTGAAACCTACGTTGACATTACCCAGGAAGGGCTCTATGTGTGGAAATGGGACCCAATAGTCGAACCAAACGCAGACTGCCTTTCAATTGCTCCAGACGGACAAAGTTACAGTCCGAGGCCAAACCTCACGTTCAGGAATGAGAACTCCACGTCTTTCAAGGTTGACACCTACTTCAACTTTGCGAAAGAGCTTGCCTCGGAAACCTTCACTTTTGGCTCTGTTCAGGTGCACAACCAAAACTTCTTCTTAACGGCAATTGATGCAGGTGGCACTCCCGATCCAATGATTGGCCTGGGATTCCCATCTGCAAAGGACAATGACATCCTGTTGGCTAGACTTGTTGTCGGCGACACTATTAAGCGACCGGCGTACTCCGTTTATATGAATGATGGGAATTCTGGCGCTATTTTGCTGGGAGGTGTTGACAGCGCAAAGTATAACGGGGAGTTGGTGACTGTTCCGACGACTATCAAGAGTTATGGCGTGGCCGCTATTGAAGTTCAGTCGGAGGGAACAACTTTTACCGCGGACGTGACCATGACGGAAACAATTGTGCCTACTGAGGTTTTCCACTCTATTGGCCAGAGTCTGGGAGGCATCGTCAACAGCTCCGTTTACTGGTTTGACCAGATTCCAGACAAGTCAATCACCTTCAACATTTCCGGCGTCGAGGTCCCAGTCCCGGCTAAATACTTCATTTACGACACGGCACAAGAGAAAGACTACATCCATCCAGATCAGAAGCAGGCCCACCGATACAGATTGGACATTTCCTATGGTGACGATGACTCGGTTGAAGCCTTTCAGCTAGGAAATGAGGTCCTCCGAAATGCTTATCTTGTCTTTGACCTGGCCAACATGCAGGTTTCCATAGCTCAGGCCTCTTTCAATGCTCAGAAATCCATGGTACAGGATATCCCCAAGACGGGTCCTATCCCTGGTGCGTCAAACTAGAATTTCTCCTATTTATCATTCCGCCTATTCTCTAATCTAATAAAAGTCACCTCAAGTACCTGGTCAGTGTGAAGCATGAATCAATATTGATGCATGTCGAATCTTGCTACCTAGATCATGGGGTATATTCGTCACTGTTATCACGAACCCATTCACTAGTTAAACGCCTCATCAACTTGAGAGCATCCAGACCTGTGTCTACCTCTTCAAATGAATCTGTTACGCGGTTAATCTGAGTGGGGCTACGCCTCATCGATCGACATTGTCACCTCCCAATTCAGATACCTAGATATATTGACAGGCCTCAACCGCTTGATCGGCTACACCGTTTCATGAAGTCTAACTCTTGCTAAGATCATCTACAGTTGTGGCTAATACTCTAGCTCGTTCGCTGCCACTATTTGCGCTCAAACAAGACCGACGCTCGCCAGCGTTTGTCGCGCTCGGCTTGCCGCTAAGCGCCGACCATATACTGTCTACATCCTCGATCAATGGCGATAGGAAATCATGGCGCTGTGGACCTGGAGGATGAGGAGGATTTGCGGTTGATACGGCAAATGTCGCAAAAGATGCACGAGTGGACTCGGCGATACGAAACCCACTTGGAAAGTCTGGCACCACTGATTGAACAGTTTAGGATAGACTTGAGGGAAGGATCAGAGCGACTCCAGGCACTGAAGGATTGCTTGATATGGACTGTAAATGCAATGCGAGGGGACATTGAAGTCGACGTGGAGATGGAGAACCACACCGTACTGCAGCTACTCGAGATGACCAAAGAAGAACGGCTTGATATCAGGCGTGAAGACCAAGTACTCAAAGACGCAGAACAGCAATACAAACATGCGCGAGACAGGATACCGGGAGAGAACAGGTTTCTGGCACAGCTAAGAACGGGCCTATATGCAACACTTCCATGGAGAAAGGAAGAGATAGTAAGACAGCATGAGCTTATTTATGCAGTGCAAAAGGCCGAATATGAGTTATGGTGCTTGACAATGAAACGAATGGCCCAACACGAAGAGAAGCGCGAGGTGTTCCATAAGCTAGAAGAGGCACTGTGCTTGTTGCATTGAGTCCTCATGAATATGACTGTATGTATGCCAGTACGCTATTAACCTTGGAATTATTCCCATTTACAGCTATGCGTTCGCGGCGTTCAAGACATGCACCTGCACTCTACCGCTTCCGGAAACCGCCGCAGTCATCTGTCACCTGGACCCGGTGGCCTTTTGTATGACCGTTTCACTAGATGATCTGTAACGGTTATATGCTGGTTTACAGTCACTCGAGTGTTGACGCCATCTCATCTTGTCGATCATCTGCGCCTCACGAAGCCGCACGCCCTGCATCGACCGCCCTTCTCTCTTCACTGAATGTTTACAATATCCTGAGGTCAATTGAACAAAGAAATCACCCCCAAAATCAACGGAAATCATCAGCTATCGATACCGCATTGAGATCACCTTTCCCCTTAGATTACCGCACTCGATATCATTAAGCGCTGACTCATGATCAACTTGGACGACATCACATCGCTACAGAGCGAAAGCGAGCACTCTCATTCTGAACATTTCGCTGACCGAATCCAGGAGCTTGCAAACTCTTACGAGGAGCATATCAACGAACTTGGAGACCTCATCGAAGACAGCAAGAGAGATCTCATCGACGACAGAGAACAAGCGATGCAGGCAAACGCAGGTCGATTCTGGGTGAAGAGTGTGTTGAGCGGGCATTTGCGATTAGGCTTGGACGACGAAACTGAAACGATAATCGCCTTATCGGAGGCAGTGAGACATTACAGGGCGACACTCCAAGAGGAGCGTCAGTACTTAGAAAGCTCAGCTGTATTGGCCAGCCTTGCTAAAAGTCGTATAACAGAGGAAGACAAGCTCATGGAGTCATGTTTGAATTCCAGCGACCTGATGGCCATATCCGGGATTAGAAAGAATTTGAGAAAGCATGAGATCCTAATTGACGCAGTTAGAAGAAGGGAAAGCGAACTTTGGCATGTGACAACAGAGATCAAAGTCTTACACAAACGGTTGAGGAAGTACTCAGATGAAATCACCGAGGGACTATGGTGGTTGTTATAGGCTGAAAGGTCCTATTGTATTCAGAGAGTGCTATAAGTTTGCTGTATAACTTTTACTATTGTGGCTTGCATTGGGTCTAAGCTCTTCTTTTTCATATCTTCTCGATCCGTCATAAACTTGATACTTGAGCCTCGTGCGGCGCGTGTGCGGCTTTTAGCTTTGATCGGTAACAAACGGCACGCCTGCGTCAACTGGCTTGATGTGCTCCCACCCCTAGACGCATTTCCAATGTTCATGCCTATTTCCAATAGTTGTCAGGTTGTCAGCAGCTTGTCAGCACTGGTAGTCAGCATTACTAATTTTCTTCGCAGGTCATGTGACCTGACTAAAGATTTATAAGTTCTCCAGACCCAATTCGTAAACATCGCGCGCGTGCGTTACAAAGCGTTGGTAATGAGGGGAAGAGATGGCATTCTAGCAGATTCCTTGCACATTTTGTCTGAATATAAAAGGCGATGATTATACCATGTCCATATCACAGTTTACATTTCAGAGACCTAAACAAGTAAAGCAACAAGCAAAACCACAAGCAAATCGAGAATCAAATCAACGATGGCCAAATTTGTTCCACGACAGGCTCTCAAGACCTTTCTCGCCCGAGAACAATCCGAGGGACATGGCGCCAGGGTTCGGCGGTCAATTGGTACCATGTACGCTCGAAATCTATCACCATTCCTGATGTTTGATCATCTAGTCAGTTCTAGTGACGGCGGTTTCCCAGATCATCCCCACCGTGGACAGGAAACTGTTTCCTATGTTGTCAAAGGTCAAGTCGATCACGAGGACTTCACTGGAAAGAGCGGATCATTGGGCCCTGGCGATCTTCAATTCATGACTGCTGGGCGAGGCATCGTCCATGCTGAGATGACCCAGAAGGACTCTAACGGTAACGACCCAGAGATGTTTCAACTGTGGGTTGGCCTTCCCAAGCATCTGAAAGAGTGCGAGCCTCGTTACCGAGATCTGAGAGCAAAGGATATTCCGATCGCAAAGCCAAACGATAAGGTTGAGGTCAAGGTGATTTCTGGTGTTTCTTATGGTGTGGACTCAGTGAAGGATCTCGCTTACACGCCAATGTGGTTCCTAGACTTTGCCGTTCAGCCAGGCGGAAAAGTTGAGCAGCCGATTCCCAAGGGATGGAACGGCTTCACCTACGTGATGGACGGAAACCTGACTTTGGACAGCTCGCCTATTTCCCAGTTCCAGTGCTCTATTCTGAGCCAGAATGGAGACGGAATCGTTGTCGAGAATACCTCAAAAGAGTCGGCCAGGTTCTTGCTCATTGCGGGACAGGTTCTTGACCAACCGGTTGTTCAGCACGGGCCATTCGTGGAGACTTCTCGAGAAAGGATCTACAAGGCATTTGTGGACTACCAGAGCTACGATAATGGCTTTGAGCGGGCCAGAAACTGGCACTCCAAGATTGGCAAGATCTTTTACGATAACGGTGGGAGGTATCCTTAGAATATACGCGTATACATAAGTATTTATTAATCATTGATGTATCTAGTGACTGTGGTGACTTTTTGGCTGCGTGTTCTTCCATAAGTGTCTGTTGGCACAGTATATCCTTGCAGATAATGCCTCATCGTGGTGTTTTGAGCTAGTAGCGCCACGTATCTTTCTTTCTCGGTGGTTACAGTTATGAATGCGACACTGTAGTGGTTATATGTGATTTTGTTGCTAGCTGAATGCAAATGTGAATGTGTATCGCATAGGACATGCCGTCACTGGTGACTTGCACAATTGCGAGAGGCCGCGCGTTTCCAGCAGGGATCGATGACATGCGTTGATAGGTATTGTTGGGTCGCTAGTTAACCGTCAATCCTCAAAGAAGCTGATAAGCCAGTTGGGAGCGAGATTGATAAGTCAAATTTTATGAGTGATTGCGATCTGCGTCACGGGTTCGCTGCCATTTAATGGACTGTCCCGCATGCGCAGGAATTATAGCTCTTTTGGGTACTCCGAGTGGTCTGGAAGCTGATGAAGTTTGCAACAACTGTGGTGGTGCATTGCTCAAGTATATGGAGCTCATTTTTATCACTTTCATGAAGGCTTTGATGTCTTTGCTTGGATCTGCGTCCAAAACTTCGCATCCTAGGAGAGGTAAGGCGATTAAGTCATCTATCTGCGCTTATTGGCAGCAACATGAACAGGAATCGCTATAGCTATAGGATTGAATTTGATCCATCTCAGATTTCTGTATTGTCCATCCACTTCATGAATTGTCAGAACAACTAACAGGCGTTGCTGACTGCCCGGTCTTCGTATATGCCAAATCCGTCCGATCCTACGCTCGCAATTATCTCGTAGCAATCGAAATCTCTGTAGTTATCTAACAGGTCGTTGTCGCTTGTTTGCATGATGCAGCGGTCATTCTCCCCGAGTTTGGAGGATGCCCTGAGAGATCGAAGCGGTCAACGTCGCGGAACCAGAGATATCTGTGCTTTCCCATGATCGCTCCGCACATGTCAAAGCGGTACCTGATAGCAATGTATGGGCGGCTCAAGGAGACCGTCTCAAAGATCGATCTTTGCGCAGCGACGAATGCGAAGGCAGGGCGGTTTCCCAGTAACTTATGTCCAAATGCACCCTCTCAACTCGTCGTATCTTGCTCGGAGAGGCCAGTTGTTTGTCCCACAACTTCCGAGGTTAGAGCTTGGAAGGTGGGCTCAATAAAAACTGCTCTGTGGTCGATTCTGCATCCTGGGCGACATAGCGTTCCTTAGCTAACACGATTAGTCGCATGGTTTCTTGAATGCCTTCATCCCTTAGAGCTGATTTCTCGGAAGCACCCAACCTAGTGCCGTTGCAGATAGCTGCAATCATTTTTGTCAGTTTTACCGGGTGGGGTTCCACCAACGTAGCAGCTGTCGCAATTCTCTTTAACCTGGCACTCTATTGCCGTGGCTCGACAGAGTTACTGTCGATCGAAGAGATCCCGTTGTCAGCCTCTAGCTGAGCGTGCATCGTTGGTGGAACTCAGGACGATATCGTCGGCTCCTAAGTATTCTACAAGCTCAAAGTCTTAATGTAGTGGCGGAGCGGAACAGGGAACTCCATGCAGAAACTTTTTTCAGGGTTAGCGCATCCCAGATCTGGTCCGGCGCTGGTAAAGCCACTAGATATGGTGTTGAGTGGCGATATTTTGGGCAGTCGCCTTTGCCAAGTGAACTGCATTTCGTGCCATGTCGAGCGTCCATTTTTTGTACCAATTGTTGCTTTCGAATTCACCGAGTCTGGATCTGAACCAAGTAGTTAATTCCATTGTAAGCGCTTCCCAGTGGATCACTTTGAAGCCTGGGGACTTGAAACAGAACGCGGCGTACTGTTGAAGCAGAGACTATGTTAGCCCAAGACAAGATTTGAGGCACTCACTATTTCCCAAGATACGAAATCCTCGATTTTCTCATGCAGTTTCACGCGTTCCACCTCTCCTAGTCCATCAAGCCGGGCTATCTCGTCACAGGCTTTGCGCAACTGCGTCCATACTTGTTTGCCATAGCGAGTTCTGCCTAGTTTTGCCTTCAACACCCCGTTTACCTCCCAAAACTCTCCAGTGAAGGAATGAACTGATTTGTTTGTGATGATGTTGCCGCATGCGCACCTGGGCGGGCGACCTTCGGTTGAGCCATCAGCGTCCATCTCCACCAAATGCGGATGTGAACAAACGCACCGGTCATGTGAAGTGAAGTCGTGAAGCTGCTCTTCCTCAATCACTGGAATGCCAATGGACATGTTGATAGGATGCGTCTTTGAATCCGCCAAATCTGGTGGCCATCTCAAAGGTTTTAGGTCGATATCGAGGAAGAACCTACGTGGCCCTTCCGCGAGCTGTATCCACTGGCGAACAATCTCATCACTACCTGGAGGCGGATGATTACCTCTCTCTCTGGTTTCTGCCCGCGGTGGAAGGAAGTCATTTGGGTTAGATGGCAAAATAATAGATGTATGAATCCTGTCTGGCAAAACTGGGTTAGTAGTCGATAATCGATTGTTAAGTGGCTCACTTTCTGTCATTGGTGTATCTAAAACTCCATTTCTGTATCGATTGTAGTCCTCACTCGTCATGTACTCCATCACGAGCTTATTTCCAGATGTATTCAACAAACGCTGAATAACTTGTCGATCCATGTCAGGATTGCCTTCACCTTCTAATGTCTCTTTGAGGCCACGAAATCTTCCTCTTGGAGAACGTCCAAAGGTTGCTCTTCGAAAGGAAAGATTGCGAAGCTTATCGTTATCCCAGAAGAGATAGATCTGCCTGCGTTCAGCTTTTTTCATTACTTGCGGCATGATTGTGTTTGAACGTCAAGCTGTTCCTTCACGCGAGCGGCTAGCCTTAGCGTGTGCCTACAGTGTATTTAAAATTTTTCAAACCATAACTAGTACTATGCAGTATGCACAGGTCGCATCATGCGGACTTGGTGGACAGCAGCCGAGATCGCCGGCGCATGTATGCTCCCTGAAGTGTTGTTTTTGCGGGCCTCATCATTTGCATTAACCATAATTTCTAGGTACATGTAAGCTACCTCGATATCCTGACTCCTGCATGAAAAAAGGCTAAAGGAAAATAAGCAGCTCTAAGCAAAGGAGGGAGTGTGCTTGGATGCCTTGCTGTGCAGGACAATCAGGTACCGGTCAATGGAGATGGCCTCTGGTGTGTGGGGTTCCATGTAGGTTTGGTGTACGACGAGAGAGGTGTCCTCGCCTAGGTTGTGGTGGATGGCCCTCTCCCATTCCGCGTGGGACATGGGGAAGATGTCTCGTAGCACGCATAGTCGAGCCGCCTCGGAATCGTTCAATGTGGCCCACGGCGACCAGGTTGTTGTCAATCATGTTGTAGATTTTGGCGTAGAGGAGCTTCTTGAGCTTGTAGTTCTTCTTGACTTGGAAGATGACTTGCCTGGTGGTGAAGGTTGCCAGCTTCTGAACCATACGCTTGATTTTGGCGTTGGCGCTGAGGTTGAGTATTTTCATGGCAAGGTTGAGGGCCGCGTCTTTGGTGGCAGCTGGGGTTCGGTATGAGATGACGAGGGTTTCCATGGGGTCGTATGCTTCCTGTTTGGCGTGGGTTCTTGTGGTTTTGTTGATCGTTGACATTGTGTTTTGGTGATTTTTGTGAGCGTATGGCTTCCTTTTATGCGCTTAGGTTGTGGCCTCATATCTGTGAGGTTGTTTTGTGATTGTGTGTGGCTTGTTTCTTGGTTAGTGAATATGAGGTTTTTGAGGTTTTTGGGGTTCTTGTTATTACCGTTTTCGGGCACTTCAGTCCCTTTCTTTGCGTTTGTTTGGGTGTCTCAGTTTCATTGTTTTTGCCGTTTCTGTTCGTTGGCGTCAGCGTTGTGATTGTTGTCGACTTTTTGGGTTTTTGGTTTTTGTCCTTGTTCTGATTTGATATGGTCTACTTGTGGGGTCTCTTCGTGGTTTTTTTGTGTGGTGACGTGGTGTGGTTTTTGTGGCTCTTTGCGGTTGTTTGTTTTGGTGTTTGCCTGCTTATTAATCGTTGTTAGTATGCTTACGTAAGCAGGTTTTTGCGGTCATCATTGGGTATGTGTATGGCCCTTGAAGGGTGGTGGGTGTTTCTTTTGGTTTTTGGTGGCAGTTGTTGGCTGCTTTGGCTGTGTTTCTGTGGTATTGGGTGTCTCGTTCTTGGCTTCTTGATGCTTGAGCGGTGGCTGTTGGTTTTCTGGGTTTGGTGCTGGTTGGTGGCTTATGTGTAGCTAGTTTTTGCTGCTTCGTGGCGGCCGTTTTGGTTTGTTTGAGTTCCGTGTATTTGGTGGCCCGGTTGTTAGTTTATCTAGTGTTGTGGTAGAGGTTGTTGGCTCTCTGTCTTGATTAGTAAGGTTTTCTGTTTGTTCGTTCTTTTGGAATCGGCTGTTGGCTTTTTGAGTTCTGCGTTAGTTGGTGTTTTGTTAATTGTCTGGGTTTTTTTAGGTTGGGTGGATTGTGTCTAGGTTCCTTTGGTGTTTTTGGGGATGGCCGTAGGGTGCCCAGGGTCTGTAGGTGTAGGTTTGTCGTCTGTTCGTTTGATTGTTGCTGTTTTCGTGTCTGTTATAGGCTTTTTGTGTTTTGTTCGTGCGTTTAGCGAGTTTGTGAGCTCATCTGGGGTTCTGTAGGTTTTCTCCACCCGCGTGGGTGAAGGAGTATCCACTCTAGCTTCTAGAGCCCGAGATGAGTTAACAAGTTCGTTCAACGTACGTGGTCGTTCCAATGCGGTTAGGCGTCGTTATACCAGCGCTTCTTCGCGTGAGTGTGTGTTATTAGTGGACTCGCTCTCGCGGTCGTGTGTAGTAGACTCGAATAACCCCCTTGTTCCACAACAGAGTCTTTGATCGGTTGCTTTCGCTTCCTCACAAATTCACTGCATCCATGTTGCCTTTTTTGAGTTCTCTGATCCGTTCCGACAATTGTTACCACCGTTTTACCGGGCTGCACTATTGTCATTACTTCTCTGAGAGAGGGTTCCCGTGGACGTGTCACAGTTTTTACGCCGGCTACTCGCCACGGTGTGCCCCCGAGTTTGTTTCTGTAAATACTTGTCATCGACTAGTAATCCACAGAATCCATCAGTGCTCAACCAGAAGCAATATCTGGTTGAGGCCCTTCAGGTTAAACCCATGTCACCAAGCTACCTCTGAGTGTAGCCCATTCCTGGGCCACACAACAGATTTCGACTTGACGACCTGGCTGCGTTGACACAACATAATGGAGACTCATCAGCTAGATCTAAGCTGCTTTACTAGCGCTTCCTCAGCAGGCCCGGAACGCATCCTGTCAGCTGCCTGATGAATCTTCGCTTTCGGCATCTTAGTTCAGCAATTCTTTCGATTTGCCTTTCTAAACTGTTTTGTCTTTTTCCCATTGTATATCCTCCGGGGTCGTTTATGCGCGCCCAGCAGAAAAACACGCTTTGGGAAAAACCAAGTGTGTGTTTTTTAGTTTTGGTATCCTACGCGCGCACATT
>PPJL03000067.1:0-42688 GCA_003705745.3 Blastobotrys muscicola | reverse complement strand
CAGATGGATTCATGAGGATGTTAATTTGAATTATGTATTTATCATAGATAATGGGGAATAAGATACAAAAAAAAAACGCTCAAATAGAGATACATAGTCCGTCCCCGCACGTATAGGAAATGTAATCACGAACTTGGTCACAGAATCGTACTACATACTACACCCAAGCTAAAGAAACGCGCTCAGTAGCTGAGTTAAGTTCAGTTGTGTTTTTTTTAGATCTGGATATTCCCTAGATAAAGCTGTTAATCCTATTTCATTTGCAGGCCGAGGAAGCCAATTTTACGGGTTTTTCTGAGCTGAGTCTATCGTTGAGATTTTTACGATCACTTGACAGCGACAACTCAAGGACGGTTAGTGTAGTGGTTATCATCTTTGCCTTCCAAGCAAAGGACAGGGGTTCGATTCTCCTACCGTTCATGACAGCTCGTCAGAGGTTAACTTTTTGGATGCTCTACAATCCACGGTCAGCCGGCGAACCACTGAGAAGCCCAAAGCTCATCCGACCGTGAGCTCAACGCAAGAACATTCATCCAGCTCGTCGATTGATACCAGATTCTTATGATTTACAAGGCGTAACTAGCGCTGCACTTAGTCATGTCGCAAGAGCCGATCAGCATTATGCAGACGAAGCCATGTAAAAGTTGGAAAATAGCGAAAGAGACCTTTATTGTATGCTAATTAAGTGCTGCGGAAATCTGTAGCATCATGTCCAAAAGAGTAATGTGCTCATCGGCACCATCTGTTAGTCGCTCGTCTACCAATGACAAGATGGCCGCAACTTTATTTTTCTGTGACGTTGTAGGAACAATGTCCTCGTGTTCTTCCTTGATAAGTCTGTCATGGACTTGAAGCACAATCTGAGAAGCACTCCAGCCATCTAGAACCACAGACTCTACTGAAGTCTTGATATCAGCAATCGCTCCCGCAATGCACGGTCGTAGCAGGGTGTTAATTGTATCTTCCGGTACCACACCCGATATCTCGTAGACTGCACTTACTGTGATACCGTCCATATCAACATCGCCGTCTGTTTTCTGAAGTTTTGCGGCTGACTGTAGTAGGGTTATAGCCTTTCGAAGATCACCACCCGACGACTTCAGGAGAGCGGGCAGAGCATCTTCTTGATAAGCCACCTTTTCTTCGCCGGCGATGTACTGAAGTCTTTGTAGGGCGTTGTTCTCGTCCAAAGATTTGAATCGAAACTTGGAGCATCGTGAGGCGAGGGGATCAATGATTCGAGTCACATAGTTGCAAATCAAGCAGAATCGAGTCATTTTTGAGTATGTTTCCATGGTTCTTCTTAGAGCAGACTGGGCGTCACCCGTCATAGAATCAGCCTCATCCAGAATAATAATTTTGTACGGAGGACAAGGATACTTTTGTTTTTGGGCTGGAGTGGGAACAGAGACCATGGATCGCGCAAAGTTCTTGACTTTTTCTCGAACAATTGAGATTCCTCGCTCATCGGACGCGTTTAGCTCCAGGACTCGAGTTTTCATGAGTTCGGGACCAAATAGTTCTTTCGCAAGGGCAAGGACCGTCGATGTTTTTCCTGTACCGGGTGGACCATAGAACAGCATGTGTGGGAGCTTGTTAGTTTTGACCATTGAGGTCATCGAAGGTTTCGATGACCGTGATGAGAGCTGTCGATATGAGATTCTTGCCAGATCTAGTTCCTGATTTGATCTAGACAGCGCTTCCATCCCTTAATAGGTATAAAGTTCCAGTATATTGCTTCTATTCTCACGAGTCTTTCGCCAGTTCTTCAATGGCGCATGGCATACTCACATTACTCGATTCTAGTGTTCGCTTCAACACCGTAACCGCGTGGTCCTGCGCAGACACGTCGTCCAACGATTTCGGTCGGCTTGTTAGCTCATCACTCAATAACTCTCAATACTCACTATTTTTCCACCCATGGCGTAGGACCGGCCTCGACAGCAGCGGCTGGCTTCTTTCCAAAGAAGTTTGACATCTGTGTATGATGATGGTCGGACGCGAAACGCGAAACAAACGCGGTTATTGGGAGCGCGTACATTTTCAAAAGTGGGTGACCATCAATTCTAAGGTACTTCTAAATCATTCCTCTAGCGCCTGGTTCTCAGTTTGATGCAGTCTAATGCTCGCAAAGAGAAAACGATTCAAACACTTCCTCATCTTCATCGTCCTGGCCTGATCTTTCCTCCATCAGCTCTAGTCTAATCTTCTTTGCCTCCTCCAAAGTCATGAGACCTTTAGTCTGGTTGGCCACCTCTGCAATAAGCTCTGGAGGCAATTTCATGGCCAATTCGCTAACTTGATTCGCCTCCAGCCACCAGTCACGCTGCTGAAATGGCACGACGTCAGAAGCAATCACATTCTCTGTCGGGTCACACAAAAAGAAGCAAAGGATCTTCCGGTGGCCAGGCTTAGTCGGATCAGCAAGCTCGAACGAGTCCACATGGTGCTGGAAACTATTGGGAAAGACAATGACTTTGTCTTGACCAGTCTCAACGCGGCCAAGGACTTTCACTAAGAGATCCTCATCTCGCAAGCCAAACACCTCAGCGACACCAGAGTTGTCATTCTGCTCGTAGTCGGTGAACTCCTCCAGCTCAGTCCTGAACGAGAGGTTAGAAGTAGTGATGTTCTCACAGTCATAGTAGTAGATGGCGGTGGCAACGATCTTTTCTGAGGCAGTGCCCTCATAGTGCCAGGATCCGCCCTCGTACTTGGAATTTTCCGGTGTGAGATGGATGTTGGCCATCTTTACAATCACCTTGAGGTTTTCGAAACTTTTGAACGAAAAGTCCGAGGCTTCAGGCTCGCTGTAGACGATCTTCAGCGGCTTGAAATATTTCATTTTGCCAGCTTCCAATTCCTGGTACCTTCTCTCTTTCTCAAGGTCGTCAATATTCTCATCGTTCCAGATGGCTCGTCGCTTCTCGTTGTACTCAGCGTCATACCAGTCCCATTTATCAGCCATGAACACTCGCTTGTACTCCTTTTGAGATCTGCCAACAGAAAGTTCTATCGCAGGGATGCATTTCGCGAAAATGTCACCAATGTTGTCATACAATGTCTTGAATCGGGGGTGAAGGTTGTTGATGTAGGAGGTAAACTTGCCTTGTTCGAGGTTGAACACAGCTGGAAGCCACTGAAATCGAGACTTATTTCGGATTGAGAAACCGTAGTTCGAACTTGGGTGGAAGCCCAAGTCAGCGGTTTTCCATTCTCCATCGTAGATTTGTGTCTCGCCTTGAATCACAGGATACAAAGAAGGGTGTACCAGGTCCAGAACCTGTGTAGTTCCCGGATGCCAATCTCTTTCACTCACATTTTCCAGTTTCAGCCCCTCTTTGACAAGGGTCTCTTTCAACTCCTCAGAAATCACGTTCGCTCCCACAAAAATACTGTCCCTGACTCTATTTTCAAAAGCCCCGCCAGTCTTTGCCCTTAAGGCTTCGTAAAAAGGAAGCTCATCAAATACATATTTGACAATCTCTTCTTTTTGCCTGTGCGTAAGTTGGTCTATCATCTCCTGTCGCCACTTCGCGGCAATGGCTTCATCCTTGTACTTGGTCCACCAATCGGGCTTGGCACGTATCGCCTCGCTCAGATTGATAATGTCCCACTCGGCCAGAGTCTTGACGTCCTCGCTAGTCTTGATATCGATCGCCATAGCACGGGGTGCAGAAGCGATGCGCGCAGCCGTTTTACCGCGTGAGGTGCGGCGCAAGCTAGCTGGTCCCTTCCATCCACCAGTCTCATAACCTGAGTCAACACGTCAAGGATGTCACTGTAATCTGATCAATTACATTCCATGTCAGTGACTTGTGGTCTGTGACTGAACCGCAGCGCTCTCAGATTGACTTGTAGTGATCAAAGCGCTATAGGAGCCGGTTCTGCGACGCTTGCTAGCGCCCAACGTTCATGAGTAATGAGTATTGGCAAAAAGTAGGACGACCTCGGTGAGGATTGAACTCACGATCTCACGATTGCAATGTCGAAATTCTATGGAATTTTCAAGTTTGCATAACAGTCGTGCGCCTTAACCAGCTTGGCCACGAAGTCCTGTTGGCCGGAGGGCTTAGCAGCACATTTGTTGCAAGTTTCACTAACAGTTGGCCCGCTTAAGAGGTCTTTAAATAGTTTATCTATCTAATAAAGTTCTCCAGATCAAAAAAAAAATAATTAAAGTACGCCCAAGGTCTCTCACAAGCGTTGATCATACACAGGCAGGCCTCGATATGCCTGACTGGAGGCCGCTACAGGCCAATTAATGACTAATCGATCAGATCAGGAGAAATCGAATTAGTCAAGGTGAGACTGAAGGCCGGCTTTTATTATAACACAAAATAGCACTTAATATAATGGGGTGTAATTCTATATATATATAAGAGTGGCCGGAGACGTCCTGAATGTACGTAGGACATGACTGCCGGAACGACAAGCTAGGCAACAGCTATAGGTACAGAGACAATTTTCTCTGCCCAAGGTGCTAGCAGATGTTGTGGAGTCTCATAATCGACGCAATAAGTAGCGATAGCGCGCGCCGCCTGTCACGCATGCACATCCCTATTGAGCAGTTTCTGAGACCAATCCCCAACATGGAAGTAAGGCGTTTTTAATTGAGACAGAGCTAAAAAAGTATCGATGCGTTCGACCGCTATGTAATGACATATGTACAGAGTATTATACAATAAATTAAACGAGTATCCAGGCGTTCAGGCGTTCAAATTTTTCAGTCCTCCTTCCACTTTCCATTCTTCCTGTAGTCGTCATACAACACCTTAAACACAGCCCTGTCCGAAGGATCCTGAATCAATGCCGCGGTAGTTTTCAGCCCATCCGGGCCAAGAACATCGAAGACGGCATAGAAGCCGAGCTTCAGAGTATTTCGGATCGACACTTCCTCACCTTTAGCCACCCAGTGAACGTAATGCAAAAGAACGACGTGAACGTGTCTAGCCAATTGCCTTCGAGCCAAGGCAGTGGAGCTTGTCAAGTTTGATTTTCCACCTCTTTCTCGGACAGCTTGCACTGGCGGTTCACACAAGGTGCTCAGTAGTCGGGAGTAGGCCACAGAGGACACCAGATCTTTGCAGTTCCACAACAGAGAAACAAACACTCGAATAATCACGTGATAACGTCCATTCAGTCGGTGTCGGTGAAACAAGAGGACGGATGAAGTTACCAGAGTAAGCTGCAGATACAGCTGGGTGTCTGGCTTGACGGCAGATACAAGCGTGAGTATCTGCTCCAGTGCGTACTGTGTGACTAACTCTGGAGATTTCCTCAGCACTTTATCCACAATGGCAAATGCAGTGACCTGGGCAGTTGATGAGAGCTTTGAAGTCGCTAGAATCGACAAGAGGCGCAGGAAGCACTCGCTGGAGTTGATCTGAGGCATCAAGATTGCCAGCGCATCCATGTATTGGTCAGAACACGACTCGTCCAGGCCCGCCGCGATCGTGTGAAAGAGTTTGGCTTTGTCTTCATTAGACAGTCTCGCCAGCAACTTTCCGTAGCTTTCTCCGCTTCCGAGATGCACAAACATGGCAGTAGCGTACAATCCCTCGTCTAAAGTGGGCTCGTCAATAGCACATTGCAGTTCAAAAGCGGCTTTCATAAGGGTTTTGTCTTGCACCTTGGCAGCTTTAGCGGCAATTTTGGCAGCTGCTGGTCTAACCTTGTCGCAATACTGTTCTTGGTAGATTCGAGACAGGACAATCACAAGCACTTCGTTTGCTTCCCTCTCCAATGCCTTCAAAACCCCTTTGACTGTAGCAGTTCTGAGTTCATCAATGTCTTTTTGCGCTAGCACAAAGGAAGAGAGAACGTAACCGTGAATCGTTCCCTTCTTGACCAACTCTTTCACCGTGGATACCAGCTTCTCCAAATAGCCGGATTCTGGGTTCTCCAGGTGGTGACCAATAACCAAGCCACACGTCTTGTCAGCTTTGTCAAAAGGCATAACCTTGACCACCTCGCTGAGCAAGTTAGGATCTGTTTCAAAAGTAGACTGGAAGTTCGGCCGCTGAAGGAGATGCAGAGCCAGATCGAACTCGAGGTTGGAAACAGGCGATCCGGAGGTCAAGTCGCTTGACATCCAGTCAAGAATCTGTTTTCGCATGGCTCGGGTGTAGGCCTCTATTGGAATGTTAAGAAGGACTTCTAGATGGGCTTCGCTTTTCCGGCGCAGAATTTCGTGAACTAGCTCGCTCACGAGAACTGGTAGTTCAAACGTAGTGTAGTTAGCGACGAGTTCTTTCAGGAACAATTCGTTTCCTGGTTGTAAGAAAGTCTGACAGATCAGTGTCAGATGCTGCTTTCCAAAGACAGCGTTAGCCAGAAGGAGCCATCGCCTAGTGAGAACGGGGAGCAGCAGTTTGGCATATCTCGGGCTCTGGGTCATGAAATCGATATGCTGAGTGACAACAGTGTCGAATACAGGCAGCACCTGAGGTATCTCAAGTTCGCGCAGCCGGAAAATGACCTGAAGTAGGTACAGCTTTGCCTCGGCGCAGTCCGATTCTGCAATCTGCGTGTGGGCGATCTGCGAAATAAGGTCTTGCAGACCAACGCAGTGCCTGTTTAGGGATAGAACGAGGTATTTCAGTTTCCATGACAACGGGTCGCTTGGTTCCAGCAGTAGCAGTTTTGTGAGTTCTTCGGTTAACTGATTTGAGTTTTGGCATTGAACTAGGGCGATGGCGGGAAGAACCGGCTTGTCAAAGGTTTCCAACAGCTTAAACAATGATTTGAGCTGGAAAGATGACAGTTTCTTTGCTTGTTTTGTGAATTCGTCCACAACCTTTTGCTCGACCCACAGCTGCTGATTCTGAAGCTCGGTAGCCCACATGGTGAAAATCTTTGTGTACTCTCTTGCTGCTGCGTAGGCCCTAACCAGTGCAGCACAAAAGTCCAATGCCTGTGCGTTGGTAGAGTGCGCTTGCGATAGTTTTTTAAAGACGTGTTCGTTGTCCAGAATAATTTCGCTGTTCAAACTTAAAACAGTGGTTAGCACGGCCCAGTGTGGGTTTTCCAGCTGCTGTTCTACCAACGACTCCAGGATCTCTTTAGTGATCTTGAGCTTCTTCTCGTCGGCAACCTGGAGCAAGTCGAGAATGGCCTCTGGATCAACTTGTAGCAGCATTGACAATATACTCTGCTGTGGAATGTGTCTAAACAAATTCACCACCGCGCTCCTCCTGCCCTCGAAGGATCCTGCTCTCTTCAACTGCGCGAACAAGTCCTTCTCGTCTAAAGATATCACTTTACCTAGAATGAGGTTAACGTTCTCCAAGTCCACATCTTTTCGCAGCAGCTTGAAAATTGGGATTACCGCGCTAGACAGCTTGTCCTTCTTGGCCTGAAGAAGACCCTTCAGATTGTATTCGACAAGCTTTAGACGCCCATGACAATCCTGTTTCCAGTCAATCACAGCAACATAGCTAGCCACCACTTCGGCATCTGACGTCTTCAAGGGCAACTCAAAATCAAGAAAAGCGCTTAAACTCTCAACCAAAGCCGCGTTACCAACAGCCTTTTTCAGCCCAGTATTTATAATGTTGAGAAAATCGCTCTTAACCAAAATCTTTTCCTTAACGCCGCCATCAATCTCAATTCTTCTCAGTAGATCCCAAACCCTGGGCTTTCCACAGAAATCCTTGTCTGCCATCTTTTCCACTAACCATTCGAAAATCACTACTTCTTTTCGGGGGAAGTAAACGGTGCCATCGCTAAACAAGACGTTCTCGGCTAGATCAAGCTGAGCATCGTCGGTAACGTTTTTGTTCCTCAAGAACCGCGTGATCCTCTCGCAGTTGTCCTAAGTTAGATTGATCCCGAGCCACTCACTCACCTCATTGCTCTGAGCCATCACGTCGCACACAAACGTTTGGTCTATCTTGCGACTAAAAAAAATCAGGGTTAGGTTAGATATCACGTGAAGACAATGATCATGATTCTGAGGTGGGTGACATCACGTGAGAGGGTTAGGTCTGAAATATTTTTTATATCAATTTGATACAAAGATTCGTGCGATATGGCCAAACGAAAAGAGACTCAAGTGGAGGCGGACGTTGAAGTGGAGAAGGATGCCGAGGAATTGGAGCTGGAGAAGATTGTTTTCGGCGACCTTGACGGGTTCGAGAGCGGTCTGAAAGCCCTGGCTGGCGAAGTTCAGGCTGAGAGCGAAGAGGAGGACGCCGAGGAGGAGGTTGATGACACAGATGTGACTGGCTTACAGGATCATGATCTGTTTGTGGTGGATGACGCTCCGGGTGCTGGTTCAGGATCTGACGTTGATATGGACGGAAGCGAGAGCGAAGAAAGCGAAGAAGATAGCGATGATTCTGATGCTTGGAACGACAGCGACGATGAGAACGTCCAGGTTTCTTTAGTTGCAAGCGATAAACTGAAAAAGCTGAGGAAAACCATGGCAGATCAGTCAGTTGACGGCAGAGAATACAGCAGGAGGTTACGGCAGCGGTTCCAGAAGATGTACCCCGTCCCCAAGTGGGCCAAACCAGAAGAAAACGATGACGGCAGTGATAGTAGCGATGCTGGTGAAGACGATGATGGACAAGTGGAAGGATCCCTGGCTAAGCTGCTACAGACCAAGAGCAGTTATATTGATAGGAAATCACAGAAACTGGCCTCTGGCGTTATTGATATCTCACGACTCAAGGACGCAAACAGTGCGCTGCCGTCCAAGAGCGCTATCCAGACCCTTGATTTTCACCCTACGCATCCCCTCATGCTCTGCAGCGGCTACGACCGAACCCTGCGAATGTACCACATTGACGGCAAAAGCAACCCCGTCGCGAGCACACTTCATGTTAAGAAAAGCCCGTTCCAGACTGCCAGGTTCCATCCAGACGGAACGAGAGTCTTTGCCGCCGGCCGAAGACGGTATCTGTACATCTGGAACATTGAGACTGGCACCACCACGAAAATCTCGCGAATGTACGGCCACGAACAAACGCAGAAGAGCATGGAGAAGTTCGAGCTGTCGCCCTGCGGCAAGTACATCAGCCTCGTTGGCTCGAACGGCTGGATGAACCTGCTCTCTGTGAACGGCCAGTGGATTGCTGGCGCAAAGATAGAAGGAAGAATTGCCGACCTGGCATGGAGCGAGGGCAAAATTACGCTAGTAAACGAAAACGGCAACGTCTGGGACTGGAGCATCGCCGAGAGGAAATTCACAAATACGTGGACAGACCAGGGCGGAATAGGCATCACGACAATCGCCGTCTCAAAGCGGTATACTGCTATTGGCTCTAAGAGCGGTATCGTCAACGTTTACGACAATACCGCGCTCAAAGAGCCCGTCGCAGTCATAGACAACCTGGTGACAACAATCAGCTCGCTAGAGTTCTCTTCAGATGGTCAGATTCTGGCTTTGGCTAGTAGAGCGAAGAAGGACGCACTGAGACTGGTGCATGTCCCAAGCTTTACTGTCTTCCAGAACTGGCCCACAAGCGGCACTCCGCTGGGTAGGGTAACTTCGCTGCGGTTTACTCCTGGCAACGAGATGCTGGTGACAGGAAATCAGGGCGGAAGTGCCAGGCTGTGGCGGTTGAACCACTACAAATAGTCTGAGCCTTTCATAATCATGTAATATAACGATCACATCACTTTACTAGCGCATCCCAGGATCTGAACGAGAAGGTCTATTGTCTATAGCTTCCTATGAAAGTCACGAGGGGACGTTTTGTGCGAGCCACCCAGGTGACTTAATGACTACCTATTAAGTGGGATCCCATAACCTTCATTAGCGGGATATCGTTCATGCGGACAACACGCTAGTAAGTTCTAGCCATTGTACCCGCGCTATGGGCATGCAATTCATTGGTCCATTACATGACAGCGCACTTCCCCTTGCCCTTCTTTTTGTGCGAATCGGTGGAAGGCCGCTTGTAGAGCTGCTTGTTGGATGGTCGGGCCTTAATCGACTGTGGCTGAGGCGAGTAGTTTGTTGGGAACTGGGGGGAGTCGAAACCATTAGACTGTTCGATGTCAGTATGCATTAACGTTGTTCCTGGGTCTCTCAGCTGTCTGCATTTTCTGGCACAGGCAAAGAAAGCGTTTTCAGTGTTGATATTAAGCTTAGCCGAAGACTCAAAGAATGGAATGTTACCCAATTCTCGCGCCAGCGCTTCGCCTTCCTGCTTGGTAATTTGTCGCTCACTAGATCGGTCTGACTTGTTGCCGACCAACACTAGAGCATATGCGTCGTCTTCTTCTTTAACTCGTTGAATCTGAGAGTAGTAGTTTTTGATGCGAGAAAACGATGACCGTGATGTAATGGAGTAGACCAAAATGAATCCCTCTCCGTCTCGAATCCACTGGTCCCGCAGAGCAGTGTATTCTTCTTGACCGGCTGTGTCCAAAACCTCTAGAACCGCCAGCTGGTTGTCAATCACAACCTGTTTTCGGTATGAGTCCTCGATAGTCGGGTCATATGTCTCAACAAAGTGATTTAAGCATAGCTATGTTAGTTTTGTTCAACGTGAATGTTAGTGAATGCGTGTTGCTGTATCCAACAGAGTGGCCGGATCAAGAAACGTGCTGCGGGGACGATATGACTGGTTCCGTCGGGGTCAGGCGGTGGTGCTCGTACGTCATCACAGTCGCGTTAGGCACAAGGACCCTAGCGATTTGCCAATTGCATTGAGCGGCAATTAAGCAATTCTGCGACATCGCGGGACTCTAATAATCACCTCAGCATCACAGAGCCACAAGAGACCAAACGAAACCTTATTGCTGTCCTCCCCTACTATCCCAGAGTCGCCATCCCCACTGAGTCTGCCCCACTGTGCCCCACTGGCTTTTCTGACTCGGTCGAGCACGCAACCGACAGCATTTTTTAATCACGTCCCGGCGAATCCCGGCGTAATCGTCTCGAAAAGTCCAATCCGCCCTCACGTCCCTCATTGTGAGAATTGCTGCGCTTACTCATCGCAAAAACCTAATCCGATCGTCACATGACCAGCGCACCCCGACAATTGCAATTCATTTCCGTCCAGATCTCCGCCGCCTGACTCTGGCTGACACCTAATGGCAGTAGACTCCGACATTGTTTCCCAAAATAGATGTCACCAGGGCAACGTACGCATAACGTGGTTTCGAGTCTGCTGATCTGCCCGATACTGCGCCATGTGGCCATATGTGCCCCTATGTGCGAATATAGCCGGTCGTGTCGTATCGGGAAGGTTGATGACTGAGTGCGTGGTGAGATCTGGACAAGTGAGCGTGTCGTCGTATTCGTCGTATTGTAAAGTTGACTCTCGAAAAAATTCTGCTGTCGGTCGAGTCGGGGTTGTGGGTTTTGCAAAGCTGGAGGTAACGTTGCTCTTCGTGTCATCATATCGTTGTGTCTCTTTCTGCCGTCAAAATCTTGTCATTATAACTATCCTTGTCGAGAGATCAACGGATCCGCGTAAATCTCATCAAATTAGTCGATTCTTCCGCTTCAAAGTCGCAATTCACATCGTTCCATGTCGGCAGTGTCTGCACATTCTCTCGCCACCTCAATCGTGACACTTGTCGTATTCTCAATTGAACTCTGTCGAAATAAAGTGTCTTCAAATTTGCTCTCCTAAGTGGAAATCGCAAATCCCGCTTCACCGCACTCCATTTAGATGTTTCCGTCTCTCCAAATCTATCCTTCATAGCATATCCTTCTCTGTTCAGTCACTCCCGATCTTTCTTACACCACCATTGCCAGGTGGTGTAAGAAACAAACTCGTCTCACTTCGCTATCATAAATACTGGCACTTCACCATCATGAAGGCCAATAACTATTCACCGCAACCAACCTGTAGCCATCATCACATTCACTAACCGCTGGCGCTAACTTTATTGTTAAGCGCCGGCCCACCTCTCTCGTTGCTTCACTCCAAGATTCGCTTGGAGACTCCTCAAAACTCACCTGAATAGTCAATGCCGTCTTTCCAACACCACCATCTCCTAGCACAATCAATTTAAACAGCGGATTAGAATCTCTCCTAGACATTCTGCATGCCTTTACTTAGTATTGTGGTTTTAGCGACTTTCCTTCGATGCACTTGTAATAAATCGTCACGTGTTTTGTAATCGCCTGGCTTTCAATCGCGTTGTTTGGCGCCTTCGCAAATCGTCTTCAATCGCTAGTGTGGACAGTGCTGTGGTCCCAGGAAAAGTAAGATTTTATTGTAGCGGCCTCAAAACTTGCTTTTTGCATGTTTTGGCAACCCTAACCCTGGTTGACTAAGAAGTGGAATTTTTAGTACGGACCAGCGCAAAAGCAGGCTAACTGGGCTTGTAAAAGACGGCTAGTATACAAACTTAGTGTGCCTTACCTAAATCATGGTCTTGTTCGCTGTCAGGACAAAGTTCTTTTGAAAAAGCAATGCACCTCCTGGAAGGGCTGAGCGGGACACCGACAAGGATGTCAGGTAGGGTAACTCAACATGGGAGAGCAGAGAACACTGTCAACAGTTTTTACTAGGCACTGGTCAGAGACGGCTTGTAAGAGACGGACAGTGGCCTTGATTCTAGGGTCCAGGTGCCTCTCACTGTGGTCTACGCGATGTAGCAGGACTAGCGCCAGAAGGCTAAAAATAGCCAAAGCCAGCCGGGTCTCGCTAGCGAAATACAGTTCAGAATAAGTTGATGCGGAGCGTAAACCAGTGGTTGAAGCCATGAACGGTCACTAACCAGCCCTTAGTGTAACATCATGTGAGGATGTCCTCCACTTACACGATCCATGCACGCCAATGTGACACTTTTAAATACCCGTAATGGGGATATGTAATAGAACTCTGATGTCAGCCTTGGAGACGCAGGACTGAAAAATACGTCCACGCGGACGAATTAGTCTAGTTGGCGTCTTGGACAGCCGATAATTCTGGAATACAGCATGTTGTGATGCTCATTGTGCCTTATTTACAGTGTACAGATGCGCAGTATGTACAGGTTGGCCAGAGTGCTGGCGATGGTGATGGTATTTGTAAGTGCTGATGATGAAGGTGATGCTGAGTGTCAGGCTCACTCCTGGAAAGGCCTGTCTAGGGGAACTGTTCTTATACTCCAAATATCTTCACTGGAACCCTTTGCTTTCTTCTTGTCGGCCAACTGTTGCCTGTAATAGTTTGCAATCTTGATCTTCTGCTCCTCTGGCGAAGACAGCTTAACGCCCATGCAAAACTTCATCTTCTGTCTCTGTTTCTGGCACGCGTTTAGCTCTCCGTACCGGTAAACGTGTCGGAACTGTCCTCCTACCGAGTAGCACGCATACAGCTCGTCAAACGCCTGGGTGCACGACATCGTCGTGGGATATGACGTCAGCTTAAAACCATCCTGTCGCTTCTTTTCCAGCTGCTCGGTCTCCAGCGACTCCAGCAGCGAGTTGATATCTTCCTCCTTCATCTCGGTCGACAGTTAACCGTGCCGAAGTTCACAGATGTTGGGAAACTTTTCAAGGTGGGAGACCACTGCGAACATCGCTCTACACACGCTCCTTGGCACGAAAACTCGTCGGAGCGCTCCGGCACCTCTCTGACACTCTGACTCTGTAGAAGACACGTGACACATCACGTGCCACAGTGCATGAATTTATGCGCGCAAGATCCAGTCTTTCCAGATCGGGCCTTCAAAATCACTGAGGAATTCCATTCGTCTTCCAGCTGAATCACATGATCCGCGTCTGTCTGTTTGACACTGTCTTGTTACCCTACCTCCAATTCTCCCACTACACCCTACGCGATGCAGGCCCTAGACACTCAGGGGGGCCCAGGATGATTCATCACCAGCGGAGGAGAGGGTGCGGAAGGAATCCGGAGTACTGTCGGAAGTCGGTCCGCGTTTATCCGAGCTGGCTACCACGAGCTGTCGTCGTTCATATAACACTGTCATTAAGTAAAGCTATATAAGCTGGCCGTAGGTAGCGGCCCGAGATTTTGACAGTGCCTATCATACGTGATGTCTGACGATGAAGGCGCCGTGTGCTCATTTCGGTAGAGAGGATATACCCGGCTGTTCGCGGGAGTCCGAGATGACACCGGAGAGACCACGGGGGTCCCGAATATTCCGCGGGTATCGGTGCGTTCCGTGGACAGCTACGGGTGAAGGGCGGTGTCGGCGTGGGCCGACGGCGGGCGAAATGCTTTAGGCGTTGAGTGACGTGAAGCCTAGTTACGTGTTGTTGAATGTGACGTCATTTTACGGCTGTGGGGTGCGTGGGGTATTATCTACTGCCTGTCGATACGAACCCTGGCCTTCAAGGGTCAATCGCGGGGGAGCGAAACAATAACCTGGTCACCTATTTCTTGCTTGTGTAACCGCTGCAGCCTAGCACGCGTTGCGGTACCCGCTTTGTTTGTAAATTCATGTGGGCGCCGGAAAATCCCAGTCAATCGAGACGCGCATATTTGAAGCGTAGATCTCTGCGCACGTCTCAATTAATATCTCATTCCAGTCATCTTTGACGTTTTCTTGGGTGTGGCGCGCCGGTCAGGCTATCGGATTTCCGGCTTGGCCTCAAATTAAGTCTCACGCGTAGCTGGGCATGTGACTCGAGTCTAGAATGAGGTGCCATTGGCAACGGCTACACACGCCGGTCTTATACCGTCGGATGCCAACACGCCGGTTGAGGAAACCCTTCCGCTTTTGTCAGCCGCGTGCTGCACCGAAGGGCCGTATTGCGGAAGCACACAGATAACGCTACAGCTGCAACTGCAGACAGGTTTCTCGGTGAACTGACCGACCTGATGTCACGCTGCAGCCCAGCAGTGCAGTCAAAGCTTTGTTAGCGTGATGATGTCATAGGCTGCCTGCCTTAGACGTCCCTCTAGCTGCTCAATTGCTGCTGCTCTTCTCGTCGCTGACACACTTTGTTGCTCTATCCAACTGGTGAGCTATACATGATGTACAGTGTTCAATCAGGAAACTTAGCGCCGTGGATTTGCGGATGAATGCACCGGAAACTTCAAGCAGGTACGCGGAATGACTCCTGAGTCAGGTCTGAAACTCCATTAACTCCGCAGAGACGCTCGGTGTCAGGTCCGGTATGCCCAATGGATCTAGGCATCGCCTAATGTTTGGCTACGGCCGCGCGAACGATGACATGATGTTTTGATGGCCTCTGTAGGCACAGGGATCACCCATAACAAGTTACCTATCCTGGGCAATACAAAGCACTGTGGGTTTTATCTGGACACCGCAACCTGCAAAACGACGGATTCTCTCACGTTACGTAACGTGGCTCCCCGAGCCTACCCGAGCCTCGATCGGGCCGTACCGCGAGTGGGTCGAAATGTGATATCATGAGCAACAGGTAACACTGTACGCGAGGACCGCACACTGGCGCTATCATTGCGGACCTTGAGCATTCTGCCTCTGCGTACACCAGCTAAACTCTGCCCGTGGAAAAACGACAGCTACGAGGAAACGCGGGGCTGAGGGGCACCGTTATGCGGCCTTACCGTTCTGCAGCCTCCAACGGTGCCCGTGTGCGTTTCCGAGAGCCGAATGCATGCTTTTCCGATTCTGTTCCGATGGTGCTCCGATCAGGCTGTCCATGGTCCAATACGGAAAATTGCAAACTCACGTGAAAACGGTACAACGGCTGGGCAGCAGACACGAAGCTTTCCATTGGTTGACCAGTTTCCGAGCTCAAACTCACCCCGCATTCAGCATGGCCAGCAATCAACTCGGAATTACCAGCGGTAACCGCTCACAGTCACGCTGAAACTTGATAATGGTTTCATCGTTCTTCGCAATCTAACATGCCATCTGCATGAAAAAGTTTTCTAACGCATGTCTTGCGTCAGATGCGCTGTATCTTCCCCGAACCAGCCGCGGTCGATATTTCTGCCAGTCTAGCACACAGTGGCCTATAAAGTTGCTTGGCTGGGTATTGAGATCAAGTACGACCGGGCATAATCGGAATCCGCTCTGCTGCACTCCGGCCCGTCCGCTTGAAAATACTCGCATTCTGCTAAACAAATTAACAGCCCGAAAACGTTTCGCCCCAACAACGAATCCCTGTCGTTTAACGGTCTGCATAGAGAACTGTACGGCGGCAGACGTAATATAAAGGGGCTAGGGGCTGGTGGTATTGCAGCTATGCATTTACTGCAGGTGTCGGTCTCGGCAGTTCGGGGTGCAACTGAAGAGGGGCACGTTCTGGAGTATTTACAGTATGGTATGCCCGGAACTTTTCGCGGGCTTTGCTTGCTTATTCCGAGATTTTCCGGCGCCGTATAGCTTTTCCGGCGGGGTGATATTGCGGCAGCCAGAGATCATCTTGTCAAAATTCAGTTTCTTGAGAAGTTGAAAGGTCTAAGCTGATTAGCCGAATTGGGACGCAGTGGAAACAGGAAAGTCACGTTAGGGCCATCAGTCGGCGGCAACTCATCGACTAGAAACCGCAACTTGTCGCATTAATAGAGTAAGATGCCTTAACAATCACTGCAGCAGGTCGGGGTTCTTCTGAGAATATGTCAGGTTATGGACGGCTCGTCTCAATTTGAACGGAAGTGGTAGCGTCCATGCAAGCTATATGTAAACTTATGCAATAAAAGCTGACACCTTTACATGGAGTATGGCATCTGCTTATAAAACACTAGGGCAATAACGCATAACTCAGCCACGAAGTTTGATGCCTGCAACGAAAAGTGGCCTGAACAGGTGCATGCGCAGCGCATCGATGAGGTCCCAATACAAACAGCAGTTCCCGTTCATAGTCGCAACTTTTCCATGTTCTACTATACATCTAATATCACTACTTGCCCACAAAAGGCACCCTACCCTTAATGGCGATGACCACGTACAGGTAAATAATGGCCTTGGCGATCTGGTCCTTGGTCATCATGGTGATACCCTGGGAGAAGAAGCCCTTGAGGACCTGGGCCTTAGCACCCTGGTACAGGCCCTTGGCGCCGTTCTCGTTAATGACATCAGAAAAGATCTGGTACAGGGAGGTGTCCTTGTTCTCCTTGCTGGCGGCCTGCTGCCGAGTCTTGATCATCATCACTGGGTAGGTGATCATTGTGGCAAAAGTCTTAGCCACAGCGGACAGGTAGAACTGCTCTAGCGAAGTGGGGTTATCTCTTCGTCGCTTTGGAATGGTGTAGGTTCTCAGAAGCTGGAAAAAGTAGTAAGTGAGCGATGGGTTGATACAGATTAGAATAGTTGCTCTGTAACCGGTCCAGAAGCCCGTGAAGCCCTTCTCCTTGTAGATTTCCTCCATGACCTGGTAAGTGGACTTGACTGGGTGTTCCTTAATGGACTCGCCCTCATCATGCATCGTAGCTACCTGTCTTCTGGTGACAATGTTGCTCAATGGGGCCGTGACGAACTTGCAAAACATGCCGGCAAGCGTGCCAATCAAGAGCTCCTCGGCCACGCCCAAAGTAGAAGGCGCCTTTCCACGTCGCTTCTTGAGATAGTTGATCCGGCCGGATCTCATGATATCGTAGGCATAGAAGTAGAGAAAAGCTGACACCATGGTAGCTACCGAGTCTTCTTTAGCGCCTCGGTAGAAACCGGCGATTCCTTCTTCCTTGTAAATCTTCTGAAGGGCATCGACCATTCCATGGTAGGCGGCCTCTTCCTGTTCGCCTTTGAGCAACTTTTTGTGCTGAACTTGTAGACGAGTAACAACAAGGTCCAGCGGGTAGACAGCAAGGTTGCCGATGGTCCCGCCGACACCGCCAGCGAACGCGTTGGCCACTGGCGGAATGTCACTTGGTCGAATTCTGTCACTCATCTCTCTACCGGTATGGTGAAGTTGTGAGGATTGTTCCTATCTTAAATGTGTGGAGACACGTGCGCGTCTCCAGCCGAGGCAGCTGCCGACGACTAGTCGTCTTTGCCGTATACAGACGATCTACAATGACAATGTGCACATCATGAGAATACGGAACTCGTTTTTGTTTAGTGTACTAATTTCAATTTTGTGCCCCTGGCGGGAACGCCTGTGATTTCAAAGTTAAACTATTGTTGCTATGAACGTGATAATGCTTGTGATAATGCCGAGGGAAGGGTCAGTGCATAACCTAGCCCAGGTCACGTGAACTGGATTTTGCTGTACGGCCCGTTGTGTACTTGCACTGAACAGAATAGCACACACAACCGACGCATGAGCTATAAACAACCAATCTCATTAATCACGGACATAAAACATTTGCTTGTCTTGATATCGCAACCTTTGAATAAGGACAAATGACGCAATATGGCCTTATTCTGAAGTATCTCGTTCTGCACTTCAGCTGGCTAGACATGAACCTCTTTATCCAGTACTGCCCACGAAATCATATTCGACTTTCGAACGCTCCTAATACTACTATTATGCTATCATGACCGGAGACTGTCATGGCAACAGGTAAGACCTTGTTTGAATCAAACACTAACCGCTACCCTAACCCATCCCATTATTGGGACATCACAGAAAACTGAGAGCGCGCCTTTTAACCTTGCATAGACATGAGTTCTAGTGGCTCCTCTGCGTTGTTGTACAAGCAATTTAAGGAACTTACTGATCCGAAGAAGGCTATTCCTTCCTTCCACATAACTGTGAGTACGCGTGATTTGGTAGCCAGCTCTTCAAGTAGCGGCCCTGCTTAGTAAGATGCTAACAAAGCTCAAGGATGATGACATCTATTGTTGGTACATCGGCGTGATGGTTCTTTCGGATGACTCTCCGTATCACGGCGGTTACTTTAAGGTGAGTAGGGCAGTTTGCGTCGAGATTTCGGCGCCCTGGCGCTTACGGTCCGGACGGAGGAAGATTATGGCCTCGTGATCAGGTCACGCTATGCTGCTTTAAGACAAGGAGTTCGTTTTAAGCGAACTGTACAAGCAGTTCAAGGCCAGAACGAAGAGAATCGGTTAAGATTTAGAGAAGTTACGTGGTTTCGACTTCACAGCGGCCATGAACCGGATGTCTGAGGCACAAGGACGTATTGCGCCACGACTAGGTTTAGCGAGTCACGAGACATTTTTGGCAAGTTTTATGCCAGTTTGAGGTTGCCACAACAAGACTGTGCTCTGCTCAGATCAGGAGTCTGTTTCCAGGGGGCAACGGTCACACGACCACATTCGCCCTGAGACTACAGGCTTTGCAATGAAACGATCCCAGAACTCCTTCGCATTAGTGGCATGCTGAGATCACCAGCAAGGTCCTGAACACGCCGCCAAGGTAGTCTCAGCAAGGCCACTGAGTCAGGATGGTTGTTTGGACCCAAACGGCTGGAAACCTGTCGGATCATCTATGAAGACTCCATTTAGATTTGGTTATGACCCTTACAGGCGACTCTGACTTCTGACAGGCGACGCTGCATAAAAGTGGGGCCGCCTCATGATTCACCCGCCTCTATCGTTTGCGAGTTCTCATTCTAACTTAGGCTGAAATGTCCTTTCCCGCTGACTACCCATTCAGCCCGCCAAAGTTCCGCTTTACACCAGCAATTTACCACCCCAACGTTTACAAAAACGGCGACCTGTGTATCTCCATTTTGCATAACAGTGGCGACGCCACTTCGGGCGAGGCTGACGAGGAAACCTGGTCGCCCGCTCAGTCCGTGGAGACCGTCCTCATCAGCATTGTTTCTCTTCTCTCAGACCCCAACACAGATTCCCCAGCCAACGTTGATGCGTCTGTCGCCTGGCGTAAAAACCGAGCAGAATACAACAAGCGTGTTGCTCAGGACGTTGCTGCGTCCAAGAAGAACGTTCCAGAGGATTTCGTCATGCCCACCACCGACAAGGCCTACGTCGCGCCAAAGAGCCAGAGCGACGGCAAAGAAGAAGTCGTTGACGATGACTTTTGGTACGAGTCCGACGACAATGGCAGCATTATTGACGACGAGGAAGAGTCTGACAACTCGGACTACATGTCTGACTAGTACCTAGCCCGTTGTAACTTAGCCTATGAATATTTATCTTTAGAGCATTGCTCAGGCGAGTTGGCGGTCATGGATATTTGCCCTTCTCCAGAAAAACCTTTGTGATCCTTGACTGCCAGTCCCTTGCCCTCTCAAAGCCGTTCTCAAAATGCTTGTAATCCCTGTAAGCCTGCTTAGTTTTGTCTTTTGTTGTATCCACGAACAAACCGTTCTGAACGATGTCCTGATCCAGCACTTTTCCGGCAAGCAATATAAGACGGCTCTCCCGCTGGGAAGCATTTTCGATAACCACACCGTCACCTTCTTTGTCCAATACGCTGATTTCATGCTGCTTAACCGACTGCCCATTCACCACCATCGCCCCATCCAATACGTAAGTGAACCCATTCCAATCTTTCGGGAGGCCCTGTTCTATGAATCCTCCAGGCTGCATCTTGAAATCCAGGTACCAAATGGGCGTATAAGCCAGTTCTTTTCTCGAGCAGATTCCATGCGATTCTCCAGAAATCACTTTGACCTGCACTAGTTCACTCTCACCAACTGGAATCTCGTGTGCACGCAAGTCACGATATCTCGGCTCGACGCACTTTAAATGCTTAGGTAAGTCTACCCACAATTGAACCATCTCCGGCTCTCCATCATCAGGTTTTCGGGTCATCTCCGCATGAACAATGCCTCGGCCAGCAGTCATGAACTGGAGGTCACCAGGTCCCAGCGAACCGCTGCTGCCTGTGAAGTCTTCATGATCAATCCCACCTTTCAGCACATAGGAAATCGTCTCCTGGCCCCTGTGCGGGTGATCTGGGAACCCTCCGCCAGCAATCAAATGGTCAAACAGAAGAAAAGGCGATAGATTTCGGAGTTCGCGGACCCCAATGGCCCGCCGGATCCGTGCACCATGCCCTTCCGACTGTTCGCGCGCAACGAATGACTGGACAATTCTACGCTGAATGAAGTTTTGTGAGAGTTTGGGCACAAACTTTATCGGGTTCATCGAGGACGAACCTTACATGACGTCCCACATCTCATTACTTACCCGGAAGTTCACACTGAAAGTCACGTGGATTCCATTTCTGGCACTGTGGTCCCATATTCCGTCACCCTCTTGATGCTCGACCAGCCCACCGCACTACTGAGCGAAGCGCGGAAATAACTCTTTTGGGCGCCAATATCGAGCTGGCCTTCGGTACATGAGCCGCACATGAGCCTCACAGAGCGGCTCATGCGCGCACTTTTGACTCATTATCTATCCATAATGACTTAGACTTGTACACAATGTTTCCAGTTCCCTTAAGCAGAGATCTCTCTAGAGACTCTGAGAAGTTTAGTGTCATTGGCGAGATTGTCTATGACGTCAGCGGAAAGGCCGTTGGCGAAGTTGCGAAGGAGGTCAAGGCTGTCTTCGAGCAATTGCGATCAGATGTCTACATTGTTGGATTGACGAGTTCGGACGAATGCATTCAAGTTCTGGATGCCGGTGCCAAGGCAGTCATTGTGAACGGCTCGGTTGCCGAAGAGCTGAGTTCTATTGGAGTCCATTCCGAGAGGATCCTTGTCAACGAAGTTAATCACGACTTTGGAGGGGTCTATCTCAACACGTCTCAATGTGACAGTTCGCTGATTGAACTGCAAAAACAGCTACTTCCTAACGGTGGATTGAAGAAAATACTGATCGTTGGAGCTCCAGAAAACTCCCCATTTGGAAGCGTGGTGCCAGCGGAGAAGCTCAGCTCTGATCCAAAGGAGAGTGGGTTTATCGGAAAGTACTTTATTAATAGCCTGAAAACGGACCGAACAGACGGCTTATATACTACGCTAGTGGTTGACGAGAACGAGAAGTGCCTTGGGCTCGTGTACTCGTCCAAGGAGAGCATTTCCGAGGCCATTCGAACCCGGACTGGAGTTTACCAGTCTCGAAAGCACGGTTTGTGGTACAAAGGCGCTACTTCTGGTGCTGTCCAGAAACTTTTGAGACTAAGCGTGGACTGCGACAACGACTGCATCAAGGCCCAGGTTGTTCAGCAGGGCCCAGGATTCTGTCACAACAATACAGACTCATGCTTTGGCAGCGCGAACGGCATTTCTGGGCTGGAAAAGACTCTTATCTCGAGAAAACAAAATGCGCCAGCCGGCTCTTACACTGCTAGACTGTTTAGCGATTCAGCTCTTCTGCGAGCCAAGATTATGGAAGAGGCCGAGGAGTTGACTGACGCTAAGGATAAAAGTGAGGTCGCATGGGAGGCTGCTGATTTGGTTTACTTCTTGATGGCAAAGCTGGTTCAGTCTGGTGTCAGCTGGGCTGAAGTCGAGGCCAACTTGGACTCCAAGGCTCGAAAAATCTCCCGACGAAAGGGTGATGCTAAGCCAAAGTGGGCACAGAGTGAGCAGAAACCGGAGGAGAAGAAGGAGGTACCAAAGACAGAAGCTAAGGAAGATGGAGAAATCAAAATGAAGCGACTAGACGTCGGTTCTAACCCGCAAGACGTTGAGAAAGTTCTGTCGAGACCGGCTCAGAAAACTTCCGATATTATGAAACTGGTCCTGCCAATCATTGAGGAGGTTCAAAAACGAGGTGATCAGGCTCTTATCGACCTCACGGCCAAGTTTGACAAGGCTGATATTTCCTCGCCTGTTATCAAAGCACCGTTCCCAGCGGAACTGATGCGGCTGTCTCCAGATGTCCAGAAAGCCATTGATCTGAGTATGTCCAACGTGGAGAAGTTTCACTCTGCTCAGCTGTCCAAGCCACTGCGTGTCGAAACCATGCCCGGTGTCGTTTGCTCACGATTTGCTCGGCCCATTGAGTCTGTGGGTCTTTACGTTCCAGGTGGTACTGCTGTCCTGCCGTCCACTGCTCTTATGCTGGGTGTCCCGGCTAAAGTCGCTGGATGTAAGAACATTGTGATTGCTAGCCCCCCACGAAAGGACGGAACCCCAACTCCTGAAGTCGTCTATGTCGCACACAAGATTGGTGCCAGTAGTATTGTGCTAGCTGGAGGCGCTCAGGCCGTCGCCGCTATGGCCTACGGTACCAAGTCTGTGCCAAAGGTTGACAAGATTATGGGTCCAGGTAACCAGTTTGTGACCGCGGCTAAGATGTATGTCCAGAATGACACTCGGGCGCTTGTAAGCATCGATATGCCCGCTGGTCCTTCAGAAGTGCTGGTTGTCGCCGACAAGACTGCCAACCCGGCATTTGTAGCCTCCGACTTGCTCTCGCAGGCTGAGCACGGCGTCGACTCTCAGGTTATTCTAATCGCTGTCGATCTAAACGAAACTGAGCTGGCTGCTATTGAGAATGAGCTTCACAATCAGGCCCTGGCTCTGCCTCGAGTGGACATTATTAGAAAGTCCATTGGACACTCTACCACCCTGCAGGTCAAGACGATTCAAGAGGCCCTGAAGCTCAGCAACCAGTACGGCCCCGAACACTTGATTCTCCAGATTGAGGAAGCTTCCAAATACGTTGAGCTGGTTGACAACGCTGGTAGTGTCTTTGTTGGAGCCTACAGTCCAGAGTCCTGCGGTGACTATTCCAGCGGTACCAACCACACGCTCCCAACATACGGATACGCAAAGATGTACTCTGGCGTCAACACACAGACTTTCCAGAAACACATTACGTCACAGGAACTGACTATCGAGGGACTGAGGAATATCGGCGAGGCTGTCATGTCTCTGGCTGCTGTCGAGGGACTGGACGGACACAAGAATGCAGTCAAAGTACGACTGGAAGCTCTGCAGAAGTAACTTAGTTGACCAAAATCACGATTTGAAAACGGGTTGGCGCCTTAAAATGTCACGTGACAAATTATATAAAGCTATGATACATATGTACAGGGTCTGTGGACCGACTGTCGGAGGTTCGGCTGTCGGGTTGAACTGCAGGGATCCGAGACTACAAAGATCCGGCTTTGTGTAGCATGTCTTTCAAAGTTTCTGACGAGATTTTCTGAAGATCAGAGTTTCCGCCAATAAACTTTCCTCCGATAAAGACAAACGGGACAGTCTTTTGGCCTGTGACAGAGGTGAACGCGTCCTGCCACTCCTTTCCATCTTCTATTATTAGTAGTGGCCGACACGGGCATCACGTGTACTCACTCATTTCATTCAATTGCATGATGTTTGACTTGGCTCCATGATCTTTGAAAGTCTTGATGGTTGACTGGCAGAACGGGCAGAATGACTTTGATCCGACCAGGACGCCTCCAGCCTTGATTAGAGACTGCACCTTGCTGACGTAGGACATCTTGTTAGTTCCGACGGTTATGCCGAGATCAACGAGCAATACCAAGTGATAAGTCTTGTGTATTTCAGGCCTTGCCGGAATTTAACCGGGTAAATGCAGGTCTAGGCAATCCGCCTACCCTGGCTGCCAGTTTTTGGCATCGGACTGCGATGAAACGGCTAGTTGTTACCTCTTGGCTTTCTTGGCTATGATCTGGTTTCCTTGAGGAGCATTGAGCATGCAAATGATGGTTTCATGTGCGGTGAGTGAGGTTTGATCGTTTCAAGAGGGTAAGGATCAGAACAATACGGCGGAGGCGTGAGGGCAGGCCTGAGAGCGTGTGCTTGTAGAAACAGTGGGTCGTGGTCGTCGAGAGCGTAGCTCTATGGTGTCGCTATGATCCAGTGACGACTCTGGCCGAACTCGACGCTCTGTTGGCTAGTCACTCTGCCAGTACTCACACCATCCTGCCTGATAACCCTGAAACCTGGTCACTAGTCCTCGTTCATCACTCGTCGACCCTCCACTCTGCGGTCAAGCTATTTTTACCTCAATCAACACCTCAAACCGCTTACTAATCCCACCGTTACTCAATCTCCGAACTCACTGTAATTCAACTTAAATGAGCTTCCAAGCCGCTTATTAGATGCCTGTGAAACGAACGCACGTAATGTATAGCCTGTGGTACTCTATCAAGCTGGCGCGGTTGGTGTAAGGTGCTGTGTGAGGATGACGCAATGATACAGGGTCGGTGTCGCGCCGATAGCCTTATCCACTCCACAGCACAAGCCAAGCCAGCACACTTACGCAGCCAACACCACACACACATCAACATGGGCTTTCTCAGCGATAAACCCCGTTCAGCCGTTACTACGTCGATTGAAATGTTGACTAGTCAGAACTATGAGCTGGACGACGTTGCTGAGGTCGTTGAGCTCTTGGATATCATCAAGATTGCTCCAACTGGGTGAGTAGTAGTTCCACGGCGGACAAGTGAGGACGGCGTGTTACTAAACGCCGTCCAAGCGCCGTCAGGTGCTTGTTAAGGTGATAAAGAGGAAGAAGCGGTGACGAGGGGGAGGAAAGACGCTATTTATATCTGCGATAAGGATGGTGAGATGGTCAGTGCGGTGTTGAACGGTCTGCTCAAAGGCTTCAAGTTGGAATGCATTGCCGGTGCCTTCTGGCATCAGCGAGAGAAATAAACTGTTGGATTCAACTGCGATGGAAGTACGATCGATACGATCGTTTCAGAATAAGCGCCGGCTTGAATGAGCATGGCCATGAGAAGGTTCTATAATCCGTGCTATACTGACCATTATCATTCTGGGCGCCAATATTCCGGCGATTAGGCTTGGGGATTGGCATCAGTTGGTTCAATTGAATGGCGTGCTATTATTAGTGCTCCGTGTTTCGAATAATGCTAATATAGCCCTACTGAGGCAGCCCGAGCACTGCGAAAGCGACTCAAATACGGTACAACCTACGCTCAATTGAGAGCACTGGTCATTCTCGATACTCTAGTTCAGAATGGCGGGCGAGAAATGGTTCCTCTGGCCAACGACGAGCAACTACTTGAACGACTCAAACTTATGGTCACTGACGTGAATGTGGACAAGAAGGTTAAGAAGAAGGTCGAGCAGCTCTTTTACGCCTGGTCCTCTGAATACAAGACAAGCCGTGAGTACGATCGACTTTCGCACATGTATCTTCATGTTCCTGGCCGAGGCAGGCCACGAGCCCAGTCAGCAGCGACCCCTCCAGCGCCATCTTCCTCTTCATCTCACAAGAAATCAATGTCCGTCTCACACACCTCCGCATTCCAGAACGAACGGATGTCTCCCTTTAAGGAGGAACGAAATTCACCATTCAAGGAGGAGCCAGCACCAAAGAAGTCGTCATTCAAAATCTCTCGATCCAAGCCAAAGCATGATGATGTTAATGCCATCAGCGCCCGAAAGATCAAAAGCCTGAGCAAGAATGAGCTACGAAACGTTGTCAACCAGACCCTTGGCGAAGCCAGCAGCGCTTCGATCCGACTAGACAACGCGCTACAGAGAGTCGATAGATCGGTGGAACTGTCTACAGAGAACGAAGAAGCATCAGACGCATTTGAGAAGGCAAAGACAATCAGAAGACAAATTTTGAGATACATCCACAATGTCGAGCACGAGGAGTTTATTGGTTTGTTGATCCATGCTAATGAACAGCTGGTCAAGGCTCTGAAGAAGTTCGAGGACCTTAGCCAGCCTGACAGCGAGGATGATTTGAGCGAGAGAATGAACAGGCTAGAGGCATCCGACTCGGAGTACGATGATAACAATCCATTTGCCGACTCAAACGTTATAACCACTCCAGTGGCCTATGACACGACTGGAAACTTCCCTCCAGCCCAGTACCCAACGCATTATACTAACCCAATCTAGTCGAACCACTAGTGAAGCAAGTATTGATCGGTCTGATTAGATCGCGAGGGTGATAGAAGCTAGAGATGGCCATGACTGGGTACCTCCACGTACTTCCTTACGACAACATGCTAACTGTAACATTCAAAATGCTGGAACAAGTGACTTGACCGAAATTGGTTCTGTTTGTGACGGTTACATGCAGTTATGGATTAGTATTGAGGGAGTTGCCGGTCGCTAGTCTACTGTGGTAGGTCAGTTCAACTGGTTGACAAACTCCAGAAAGCTGACGTTCGCGGTGAATAGTTTCTGACCAACTGGCTTTACAGACTCCCAAATTGTATTCCCCGCGTCCAAAACCTCGTCGTAGTTGATGCCACTAATAACGTTTTCAATCTTTCTCCTCTTCCTTTGCTTCACGTTCTTTTTTTGGAACCAGTCAGCCAGATCCTCGGCCCACTCTCGAGCATACATGTCGAAAAAGTGTTCCTCGTTGTTGTGTAGCATGTCTACCCGCTCGACTCGTCCCTGGCCATCCCGTCTATAAAGAACTGTTGCGTCGCTGAACCTGAGCATGGCGTACTTCCATGAGCCATAGAAGATGCGTAGCCACATTATGAGTTCTTGCCTTTCAAGTTCGTGATGGCTATCGTCGCCTATGGGTGATGCAACTATTCTGGCGACAATCACGTCTGTGTTGTGTAAGCGACAAAGGAGCTTCGCGGCCGTGTCTCCTCCGTCAATGTGTTCAATACCGTCATCTACTTGCCATTGACAGTCTATGGGGAGGTTCATTTCGTTGAAGGTTTGTGTGAACGCCTGGTAGAGGATGTGTTGAAGGTGGCAAGCGCCAGCATATCGTAGTGTGGACTCTTCCGGGTCAGATATGGTCATGATGAATCAGAAGAACGATTTTAAATTAGGCCTGATATGCGACCTTGGCTGCCGATAGTGCCTTGGCTGCGTGTGCTGATTAATGTGATCGAAGTGCAAGGGTTGTGCCGAGGTCAAGCTAGAGTTTGGCAAGTTCGAACTGGTATGATTTTGGAGAGGCAGTGTCCTGAGGTGTGCTGATCGATCGATGACTGATGACGTGAAACTGTCCTCAGCCCTCAGTTGTGATGAAGTGAAGAACCTTCTCTAGACCCACTCGAGCGACCTCTGCTCTTATAAACCTGTGCCCCTCTTTGTTAATGTTAATCTGACGAAGAATGCCACGTCTTGATCAGCCCCTCAGAAATCAATCATGATACACGTCAGAGACATAGGGGACCCTCATCGCGCAGCTCTGGCGGTATTTTGGGGGACTGTTCTGTCCAACGCTCCACTGACAATGCAGGATTTCATATTTGTTTCTGTTGCCGTGTGGCAGAAAGGCGCGGGGCTTTATCGATCAGAGCTTGTTGAGGCTGAACATGCGTCATAGACACATTCTAGAAAAAGAAGCTTCAACAAGGGACAAGGTTGGATTATAGCAGACGAGATTATCGGAGTGCTTTTTCTTGGTTTGGTTATTTCTCGTGTTTATATTTGGTGCTGAGCGTACGGGATATAACATCGGTATTGCCGTGCATATGCTTCTTTTCCGGCATGCCATCATTTATATATTCTCTTATCTATGTTCTTGTTCGCTTTTAAAGCTAAATTCACGCAAGCCACTCATAAAGGCGGCTATATTATTTTACCGGCCGAAGACCGGCCGGACCACGTGACGGGGTATCCGTCGGGGTTTGCGGATATATGCTGCTCGAAATTAGCCATTTCCATAATCTTCTGAGATTTCCACAGACCCACTCGCCGTGACAGTTTCTAGGCATCGCCAAGAAAAGTGGTTTTCCAGGGCCGGGACATGTTGCCGCGCGGATAAATAAATTTGTGTACATCGGCGCCGATAACTTCCGACTGATAAGGCGCCGGAAAGGTGAACCAAAGACGAAAAAAGTTTCGCATAGAAGGCTATTCTAGTAAATTGCAGCTACGAGATTTTTGCAGTTTGCCGAGCTCATAGCGTGTACATAGAGATATGCGTACGTCGCGCAGCCACTCCAAAAACTGATCAGCAGCATTTGTACCCCTCAATATCACTTGTTTCAAAAACACCCGGTGTCTACCATTCGTTGTGCCCAGATTTCATGCAGCAGAAGCCGATTAATGCGAGTTGTTCTCTCTGAGTGAGAATGAGGAAAGACGATCAAAAAAGCGCCAGAGCTCTAGTCAGTCTCAGCCTACAGCAAAATTACCGCGCTGTTCTAGAGCCATGAACGATCTTGAGTTTTGACTCTTTGTGACCGCATTTTCTGTTGCTCCTGGCTTGGGAATGAGACCTAGTGTGGAGAAGTTCTCTGGCTCCATACAGCTAGCCAGGTGGCGCTCATACACATCCTGCATAATCGCTTACCCGGCCGTATCTCCCCTCAAACACTCCTTGTTTCTGAATGTTCAGCCAACAGTGGAACAGAGCCCCCATTCCGCGTCTGAAAGGGCTGTCGGTAGACATTTTGGTACCAATTAAGCGCTCAGGGCCGGGCTTCGAGCCTTGAGAGAACGACAGCTGCTGTATGATATCATGAGAAATTTCTTGATGTCAAATCTCGACTTTCACAATCAGTCGATCATCAAGAAAACAGTCACAACATGCAAGCAACGCCAAAGCGCTGCGAGAAGGAGTTCAAGCGAGTGGAACCTACACGAACCATGCTAAACGAATCATCCTGAATTAAATCAATAAATATAAAGTCTCTACTCTCGAAATTTTAACACCAGCCCCGCCTTCTCACCTCAGCTGATTAACAAACTCCCAGAAACCACCATTAGCGGTAAATGAGGGCCGGTTGGCGACAGGTTCTACCGTTGCCCAAACGGCGTTCCCCGAATCCAGAATTTCGTTTGCCTCAATATCAGCTTTTTTCTTTTGATTACGCCTTTTCCTCTTCTTGACATGCTTTGCCAGCGTTTGATGAGAGAACCAGGTTGCGATGTCGCCCGCCCACTCCCGGGCATACATATCGAAAATCTGTTCTTCTTTGTTGTGCACCGTGTCGACAAGCTCGATATCACCCCTAATGCTCCTTTTGCAAAGTACTGTGGCGTCACTGAACCGTAACATGGAAAACTTCCACGAGCTCTGTTGAAGCCACTTTCTAAACTCCTGCCATTCGCATTCGTAATGCTCATCAGTCCCGAGAGGTGTGGCCACTATTCTGACAATGATCAGCGGTACGTTGTGAAGTCGACAAACAATTTTTGAAGCTGTGTCTCCGTCGTCCGTATGCACTAACCCATCGTGTGTGGACCAATCGCAAGGAATATTAGCCTCCGAAACTGCACGCTGGAGGATGTGTTGTAGAGTGTAAGATGCAGCATATCTTGCGCAAGCTGCTTCTGTATCGTTATTCATCCTAGAGTGGGCGAGGGGTATCAAACAACTGAATCCGGTCAATGTATCAGCTCAAAGAGTGTAAATATGATAATTTCGCATTCCATTTGAAGCCTTTTCTGGCGACAAGGTGCCTGGGTTTTAGGGGTCGATTGTGATCCTCCCAAGATTGCCACCAGACGCACTAAACTATCCCTAGAAACTTGTTGAGCTGAGACGAGACGCCCCTGATATCTCTGGTTGCCTCAAACGGGACCCTAAAAGTGATGAAAAAATTCGAAATGGGCAACGAAAATCAAAATATGAAAGAGAAAGATCGGCCTCCCGTGCTCTTCAACAATATTTGTGCCCAGTTTTTGACTTCTGTCGAGCGAGTTGACTCCTTCTTTATCAATACCTCACAAGTGAAGAATCAGAAACTTGCATTGAAAACCAACACTCTGAATTACCGGCCGAGAAAGAGACCCATCTGTGACGTATTTGATGGAACACTTCAGTGCCGCAAATCGCGCTGTAAATACTCTGACAGGGACATCCCGACAGCCGCGGCCGGTGGGTCCAGACCCTCATCGCGGGGCTTACTGCTTTGTTTTTGTTCTGCGTTTCGTATTCTTCTCGTATTACACGCTCCTGTTATCGGACATTATATCTCACCAGCGTGAAGCTAGAACATGCGTTTGCTAGCAAAGGCCAGAGCTGTACGTGGTGTCTTGGCCTAACCAGGTTACAGGCTTACTAAACATACAGCACGCGGAGATAGCCCGTACTTTATGGTATCCGTAGATCATAAGTAGCCGTGCATAAGTTGTTTTACCCGTTCCAGGCTATATGTTCTAGACAAAATCCAGCCGCGCGTCAAGCTAGCTTACTAATAGTACCAACTCAAAAAGGGACACATCACACAACAAATACCGTATCTGGCCTTGCCTGACTCGTAATACAATGCAGGATCTATTGACCGCCGGAAGATCATTAGCCCGCCCTACCCAAGCCTTGCCGAGTTACCTATTTGCCCTAGCGGCGCGGCCCCACATCACAATTCACGTTCCGTCATGAATCTTGCCGGAACCCTGCACCACCCGCGTAGCCGCGTCTTAACCGGCATTCCGTGAAGTTTGATTTCCTGAAATAGTGGGCGCCACTGTATGCGGAAAAACTGAGACCCGCACATCGGACCCGGTTGGTGCCGATGCACAGGTGGCACGATCCGAAGTTTGCCGGGGCGCGGCTATGCCTTTCTGGCACGGTCCGCGACTTGTCATTGGCATTCGTTTGATAATCAAAGACCAAGAGTACAGTGGAGGTAGACTGGTAAGAGTTATGACGTTGGTGTAGATCGCGGTATCAAGCGCAGCTCTGAAATCCAAGGTGTGTTCGTGTGATTGCCTGGCAGCGTCTGTCCGGTTCGCCTCAACAGCTATCTCTGATCACTCAACCTTATCTATACACGCGGCTAAATTGTTTAACATCTGCAGAGCAGTATATATAACTGAATCATAAATATCTGCTGAAATGACGAGATTTCTCTAGTTAGCACTAAAGAGGGCCAAGCAAAACAGATATATGGCGGATTGACGTACCGCGAGGTACGTACGTATACGTCGCGCGATATGGTCACCATGAAAAGCATTAGTCTAGCTACGACGTGAATGATCAACGTACGTGGCAGATCAGTACTAACATTTTTAAGTGCTACATTCTAGCGTACGTTCGGTGCCGCCTGTTAATTCGATCGATCCGCCGTCGCCGGTTCGGCGCCATGCAGAATTAAAGCTCGAACGTTCCTATAGCTTATAAGGCTAGCTTAACGCTAGAAAGCACGCTAAAATGCATTAGCAGGGTGATGGGCCCATGGAATGAGATCGAAGAACTGCTATGAGAGGGCCTTTCTGGCCAATTGAGGTACGTTATTTGAGGGATTGTATATTATATACCGATATCGATCGATCGGTATACATGCAATATAATGAGATGGAGGGCCATGTGACCATATAAGGGGCTAATTGGGGGAACTTTGGAGCTCCGATAAGCTAGCGAATATAAGAAAAGCGCCGGAGTGGACATAACTTTGACGTACGCGAACGTAAAGGCCGGTTATCCTTTCACGGACGTTGTTATAATTTGCGGTGAGTCGAAAGGGAGAATGTCAGTTCCGAGTCAAAGGATGCATGAAACAAAAGGACAGTCATGTCTCATACTGCATGGCTTCTATAGTTCTTTGCCTATAGCCCAATCGTCTGAGCTAGCTAGATCGACGTGGTTGATCGATGCTGTATAAGAATCTTGGAGAAAACGGTCCACTCATGCTGTTAATTGATGGAACTGACAGCATAGAACAGACCGATACTCAAAACCAAGAGCAAAGGCCAGATCGAGTATATGCACATGCACCAGCTAGCTAGCCGCCACGATACGTTCTTAAATCACTGGTCTTCGCAATTGTCATACTAGCTAGAATAGACTCAATTAACAGGGCGAAGATAGAATTCAAAGTACCATTCGCCTAAGGCGAGGAGAAGTTGCCTGTTAGAATCGCCAGCCGGTGGCCGAGATAAGAAGCACATATATCAGATTAATATGGTACAATAGCGCTCACTTTGTAAGCTGGTTAGTATTTATAAACATTGAAGCGCGGACTTGAGAACGTGAATGCTGCGGAGCACTGATTGTGACCACGGATAGAGGAGCGACGCGATGGTTGCTTGCCAAATTGTCGACCTGGCTTGCATCAGTGCAGATTTGGGTTCATAGCGATACCAATGGCTACAGAAGAGCTGGTTCTTAGATGAGTGTTGTTCGAATTTTCATCAGATTGTCACAAACATGTCGATGCCGAATCCAATCGTGTTCCATCTTGGCCGACGTTATGCTTCACCGCGATGTCTCCAGCGCTGACCGCCTCATTACTCCACGAAAGTGAACTCATGCAGACCCTCTTTCAGTACTCCTGCCGTCTCCTGTGCCTTCTTCACTACCACTCCCAGTGGCGTTCCTTGCTTTGCAACGGAAACTAGCAATAGCGACGCCGCCTTCAAAACCACTGGACAGACCACCACGGTCCCCTCGTCCACCTCCACGCTTATCCACTTCAAGTCAGGTCCTTTGGAATAATCGTGCCAGACGGAAGCGCCAAGCTGTCCGAACACTTTCGTCTTCATGCTCTTATCAACACGGGGCTGGCTCAGAGCCAACGCGGCAAACTGGGGGCTGTGGAACGATGCTACAGGCTTGCCTGCAGATGTGAACAGGCCATTAAGGATAATCTCGTCATTCGAATCATTCACAGCCTGAGAAAGGACCCCTGCGAGATTCTTGGTCTTCAGCATAGTGAGGTGAGGAGCGCGTGGTCACACCCACGAATTTAGACTCTTTGATACGACTACACAACTTCGCGACACGTGTGATAAAATTTGCCGATTGGTAGCTCCTGGCCAGCAAGAGGGACGAGGAGACTTTTGGGCTCATCAGCGTGAACGGTAAGAATTGGTTCAGAATGATCTGATCGGGCTCGTCCACTCTGGCGGCATTGGCTGGTGTGGTACCCGTACACCCGGCGTTCGACAAAGTGATCTCGAACAGGAGAGGTCAGCACGTTTCGCAACAGAATTTGGCAATTAGAAGTAGAAGCTCGAGCGCATTCAAAGGAAAGAAACCTGCTAATGAATAAACTGAACCGATGAGAGCGAAATCTGGCGATTGCGCCCCTCTCTTTGCGGCTGGCGCCTCACGCACGGCCCGAAACAAACCTAAATGTGAATGGTTTTCTATCCTTTGATCAACAGGGTTGCATTAATATTGTCCTTGAACTGCTGATGTCAATCATAACCAAGAATTTCTGCATACTGTCGAGCTTATAGATGGTCGAATACTCAAAGTGGGATTGTGCATTGTGTCAGTTCATTAAGTCTACGTACTGCGCGAGAGCGTATAATCTGATCCCTTAAAAGACAGTCCCAGAAATCCCAAAAGTGCATCGCATCCATTCCCGTTTCGGAGATTTATCCGTCCCTGCATTTGTTCATTACTAATGTGGTTCCCCACCTTTTGAGTTTTAAGACGTTGGAAACGCTAAAGCAAGAGCAACTCGGCCTTACGTTACGGCACAACTTTACTAAAAATTAGCACCCTAGCTCTTCTCAGGAGGAGAACGATCACCGCTACTCGCACATTCGCAAATTCGCACAAAATGGTTGAAGTTGAAATCAGACAGCCTACCCGGTTCTCGGAGTACACCATGAACCACACTATGTACCGAATCAAGAACCCTGAGGTATCTCTCCCCTTCTACGAGAAGTATTTTGGCATGAAAGTGGTAGCCAAGCTGCCAGTCCCAGAGCTTGGCTTCACCAACTACTTCCTTGGACATGACGGTGCCTCTACCTTTGCCAACAAGCCATGGTACGAGCGAGAGGGTTTGCTCGAGCTTTGCCACAACCACGGAACTGAGCACAAGGAGGACTACAAGCTCAACAACGGTAACGCCGAGCCACACAGAGGTTTCGGACACATTTGCTTCTCTGTGGGCAACATTGACGAATTCTGCGACAGACTTGAAAAAGATGAGGTCAAATTCCAGAAGAAGCTCAAGGACGGTCGAATGCACAACATTGCTTTCGCCCTGGATCCAGATGGATACTGGATTGAGATCATCCAGCGAAACGACAACCCGTCCAGCGATAACAAGCACGTGCGAATGAACCACTCCATGATTCGAGTCAAGGACATCAACAAGAGTATTCACTTCTACCAGGATGTTTTGGGCATGACCTTGGTGAAGCAGCATGACTTCCCAGAGGCTAAGTTTGCCCTGTACTTTTTTGGCTTCCACACTGAAAACCAACCACACACCCAGGATGTGTCTACCCGTGAGGGGGTCATTGAATTGACCTATAATTATGGAACGGAGAATGATCCCAACTTTGCATACCACAACGGCAACACTGAGCCCCAGGGATTCGGTCACTTCGGTATTGCCGTTCCAAATGTAGAGCTCGCAATGAACAACCTTGAGGCCAAAGGTGCTAAGGTGCTTAAGCGACTGCAGGACGGTAAGATGAAGTTCATCGGCTTTGTCGCCGATCCAGATGGGTACATGATTGAAATTCTGCCACGGGCCGAGTTTCCAGAGAAGATTCTGTCTTGACTATCACGGTTGTAGCTTTAGTAATGCATTTCATCAAACGGAAAGCTATCATGCCCACTTGTCAGCATACACACCAAACTTATAAATCTAGATCTAAGAAAGAAATGACAAGTGTCATCAGGAAATCGACTGAGGACTTTTCTGCAGGAAGGCTTTAAATACTAATTGGCACATGTTTGAATGCCCGTCTTTTGGCGTATGAATGGTGTTCTCCACGTCTACGACCACATCTTCAAGACAACACGGTTCCCCGTCCGATCAACCATAGTTAAACTTGAGAGAGCCTTGTCCAGTACTACAGCGGGAGACCATGTGGGAACAGGAGGTGTTGTAGACTTTTTGCCGTTTGTAAAAGTTGATGGCTTCTTTTCAAAAATTCGACTGTGGTTGGTGTCAAGTGGTAACGCGCTCCGCCAGGGAGTGTCTCCAAAATTGGGAATCGTCAATTTCAAAACTCTATTCAGGTTACGCAGTTCTTCCCACATTCGTAGCCGCTTCTAATACTCGGCGGGTGACCATGCACGGAAGCCTGCTTGGCAAAAGCTGTACCCCTGTTCGTTTGGCCGTCACGTAACTGACCTACTAGGTCCTGAGATTATGACACTCACTATCTCATAAGCGCTACTCTCGTCGTGCACTGTGTCCAACTGCTACTGTCTTCATTATGCACAGCCGCGGTATACTCATCATCCGATCTGTCCTGTACATCGTGACTCATCAATATGCGACATCTCTCTCCAGAGATGGATACAAGCTCCTCAGCCTGGATGCGTCGAACTCCCTACCCACAATACGTACTTGTCGCAGATTCGGCAGCACTTGCTCTGTGGATCTGGATAGCCCCTCCAGTATTTCGTCGTTGAAGAGCCTGGCAAATGTTGTCTGCCGTGCCAGATGCGAGTATTTTGTGTGTTCGGTTGTGAGCGAATGAACTTCATTCCAGCAGCAGTTGCGTCCGTGTTGATTGTCATTCTCTAATTCCTGTATAGTACTTCTATGCTGATAACTGTTTCTACTGCACTTGCTGGAGTGCGTCGGACGTAACCTATCCTCAGTGTGTATTCGGCCCGCGGGTTGATCCAGCGGTAGTAGAAATCATAGAAGTATCTAGACACTGTTGTCAAGGTTAGAACGTACCTCAGGTCAAGCTGTTCAGCAATTGCCAACCAGACCTCTATTGGAAGCTTGTCAATCATGTGCTGCGCAAGTTATGACTGAAGATTGTGTATAGCACGCCTCCATCGACCTATAGGCAGCATCATGCATCACAAGCATCCGCGGTACAAGAATCGAGATACCTTTTCCAGAGGGCTGAACCGGATTGTCTTCGGCACATACGGAAAGTCAACTTGTTTAAAGCTTGCTACCAACACTAAGCCGCATGAGGCGTTCCTGAGGCTCGCCTGAGACTCTCGTAGCCTTTCATATCATACAATTCATTTCCTTAGAATACAAGCCATCTTAGGGCCCATTCCACTTAGTTACTCCTGACTGAACTTCAGGGTGACGCCATTAACGCAGTGGCGCTCATCAGTGGGTGTCTTGAAGCCCTCGCCTCTGAAGACATGGCCCAGATGACCATCGCACTTGGCGCAAACCATTTCAGTTCTCGTCATACCGAGGGATCTGTCTTCATTGAGTTTGATTGCACCTGGAATAGCCTCAAAGAATGAGGGCCATCCGCAGCCACTGTCGAATTTGGCGTCGCTCTTGTATAGCGGATTTCCACAGCCAACACATGTGTAGACGCCTTTCCCAGTGGGAAGTTTGCAGGACCACGGGGCCTCGGTGCCTTTCTGTCGCAAAACTCGAAACTGTTCAGGGCTCAGCTGAGCTCTCCACTCACTTTCAGATTTCATATTGATGAAGCTTGTTGAAAATTGAGACGATCGAATAAGTCGGACCAATGGAGGTGATGGTTTAGAAAGGGTTCTGATCATCCAACTATGCCTTGCTGAATGGGATGACGATTTGCTGGTAGGTTGGTATTAAAGATTGGTCAAATTCAATGACCTTTGATGTTTGCTGTCAGCGTAATGTGAGCAATTTGATTCTCGCCGCAAGACCAAGAAACAATAGGAAGTGATGTGCAGTGGCAACAAAAGATATATCCGTCTCCAGGATGCATTGCCTCAGACAGGTCTGACCCTAACATCGGCCCTAACCCAGCCCTTACCCACGCCTTCTGTCGCGCGGCTCTAATTTTTTCACAAAATCAATACGAGCACACGAAGCATATTGAGAAGTGTGGTCATTTTATTTTAAACGGAACAGACGATCTCTCAGTATTGACTCGCTAATTATAGCTCATTAGATGCCGAAAAGGAGAATCAGCAGCGGGGCCGTCAAGATCAAGAAGCGCAAGACCGCTGAGGTTGGCGTCGATGATCTGAAATGGAAAGCTGTGGAGATTCCAGACAACGCTCTGGACGATTTCGAGGGTTTCTTTGGTCTGGAGGAGGTTGATGGCGTCGGTGTCGAAATTGTGAACGGTGCTGTGAAGTTCAAGAGCGAGAAGAGCAACGCGAAAGCAACGAGCGAAGAGAATTCTGAAGATGAGGATGAAGATACTGAAGGTTTTGCAGGAAAAGATGAAGATTCCGAGATGAAGACAGAAGAAAAGGCTGGAAATGCGAAGAAGACAAAGAAGGCCGAAAAGCTGGCTGAGAGGAAGAAACACCTCAAGGAGAAGAAGAAAGCAGCAACAGAGAAAAAAGAGGTGGAACCAAAGGATGACGAACTGAGCGTAGACTTCAGCAGTTTGGATTCAAAACAGATTCAGGTTAAAGAGCTGCCCGACACCTGGGGCCTAGCGCTATCGCAGCCCATTCGAGCGGCATTGAAGGAGCTTAAGTTCGCAAAACCTACCGAAATTCAGTTGAAATCCATTCCAGAAATTCTTAACGGCAATGATGTCATTGGAAAAGCAGCTACTGGTTCGGGTAAGACGTTGGCCTACGGAATCCCTATCTTGGAATCGCATCTGCAATTGACCGTGAACTCTGACACCAAGAAGGAGTGGCCCACGGGTCTTATCATTGCCCCCACACGAGAACTGGCCCATCAAATTTCAGACCACATTACCAAACTGGCTAAGCACTGTGGACGATGCGAGGTGGTTGCTATTACGGGTGGTTTGTCTATTCAGAAACAATTGCGACTTTTGGGACGAGACCCAGCCGTTGTGGTGGCAACTCCCGGTCGATTTCTGGAGCTGATGACTAGCGGCAATGACTTAGTCAAGAAGTTTAGTCAGGTTGAGACGCTTGTCCTTGATGAGGCCGATCGACTGATCCAGGATGGCCATTTCGAGGAGCTGGAGAAGATCTTGGACTTGATCGGACGAGGCAAGAGACAGACTTGTGTTTTCTCTGCGACCTTTGACCTGAACCTCATGAAGAATCTGAAATCTGGACGAAAGAAAACGGATAACTTGTTTGACATTCTAAAGACAAAGCTGGAGATGAAGAATCCTCAGTTGGTTGACGCTAATCCCGCAGAGGCCGTGGCTAAGGAAGTGGTGGAATCGGTGATTGAGTGCGGAAACCTCGAGAAAGACCTTTATCTTTACTACTTTCTGCTGTGCTACCCATCGCGAACTATTGTTTTCGTCAACAACATCGATGCCGTCAGACGAATCACTAGTCTACTCAAAGAACTGAACGTGCCGGCGTTGGGTCTTCACTCTGAAATGATTCAAAAGCAGCGACTGAGGTCGTTGGAGCGGTTCAAGGAAAACACCAAAGCTGTTCTGATCGCCACGGACGTTGCTGCTCGAGGTCTGGATATTCCCCTGGTCCAGCACGTCGTTCACTTCCACGTTCCTAGAAGTGCAGATATGTACGTACACAGAAGTGGCCGAACTGCGCGAGCGGGACAGGGTGGTCTGTCCGTGGTTCTATGTTGTCCTGATGAGGCAGCGTCTTTGTTCAAACTTCAAAAGGCCGTTGAGACAAAAATGAAACCGTTCGAGGTGGAATACGAGGTCCTCACGCAACTGAAACCTCGAATCGCATTATCAAAAGAAATCACTGAGGGACAGAAAAAGACACAAAAGAAGCAGGATTGGTTCAAAGAGGCTGCTGAGGATCTAGGCGCCTCCAGCGACGACGAAGAGGAGGCGTCCCAGAAGCGATCTGGCCTGAACCCAGACAAGCTGCGAGCGCTCAAACATGAGCTCAAGATGCTGCTCCAGAAACCAGTTGGTGCATATGGAAAGTATTTGACCTCCGGAAAAAACATCGCACACATGATCACGTCTGGCAAGAGCCACGATGCAGTGGTGGGCAAGGTCAAGACCACGGCTTTGGAGACTTTGAAGAAGCGAAGGTAAAATTGTGAATGTTCCATGAGCCCGCGTTAGCAGGCGAATAATCTATTGACCTCCTCTACTTATTTTAGACCTTTATCCATTTATCTCATGTAAGAGGGACAGGCATTTTTGCTGTGTCGGCGTCGGAGCCTTCGTGACATTAGGCATTTAAACAAAGTCATCATCATCGTCGTAGTACTCGTCGTCGGAGTCGTCCTGCAGCTGCTCAAAGTTGACCTTGTATCGCAGCAGAGCACCAACACCACCGAAGCCTCGCACGAACTGGGCACCCTCAGATGATCTGTCAGAGACAAACTCAAGCGTGGCGCCGAAATCCTTGTACTTTTCGGCCAACCACTCCAGCAGCAGCTGTTCACTGTCAATTTCTAGCTCAACGCCAGTCTTCTTGTCGATCAGGTGGTCCTTGTTTGGAGCGTCCCTTGGAGCGTGGACAATAGTCAGGTTACCTTCAGTATCCTTCAGGGTGTATCGAACAATATCCAAACTCTCGAAAACGATGACAGTCTCACAGGCACCCAGGTCCAGGGCCTTGAGGGTATCGTCAACACCATAACAGAACTTTCCAGAGTCCTGAGAAATCTCCTCAAAGTAGCTGTTGATGAGTTTCTTCTCCTGAATGAACTTGACGTTGGACAAAGTCTCGGCAGACAATTCGATAGCCTGGTTGAAACCATTCTCTCCACCGTATGAAACGTCCACCACCTTGATAATCTTTGCAGCAAGTCGGTTATCGAACAGATCGGAACCAGACAGCTCGGTCTTGAAATCGGCACTACCAGCCAGAACCAAACCGGTGACGTTAACCTTGTCGGCAGTAATAAAGTTCTGGACAGCAACCTCCGCCACTTTTCGAACATAGTTGTGTCGCTTCTCATCTCGCAATCGGGCAAAACGCAACGCAGACTGACCACCACGTCCGTGCTTCTTCGGCAGATCGACTGTGAATTTGTGAAGAACCTCTCGAGTGTTTCCGGACAGGGTACCGAAAAGAGCTCCGTTACCATCCATGACAATGAAACCAAACTTAGAATCAGACTCCAGCAATTCGCTCAGAGCCTCAGTGTGGAACTTGTTGTCACACAGGTACAGCGAAGTGTTGATAGGCTTGAATGGCTCGAAATCAATGTTAACCTTTCGCTCCTTTCCTTCAGCAGTGATGATTTCACCACAGTAGATGACTAGACCGTTTGGTGGCACTCGGTTGTAAAGCTTCAGTTTATGCTGTGTAGAAGTAATGGCACTCAGCACACTGAGTCGGTTAACTCGAGATTTAATATTAGAGGCAGTTCCGTACTCATCAGCCAACATCTTGGACAAAAGTGGGATCTGACCTCGTGGGGGAATAATCAGGGAAATCATAGAAGTACCATTTCCTCTGGCGGCTTCCAAGCCCTTGATGAGCTTCTTCACCTTCCAGATCTCAATGTTCTTTTCGGCGTCGTTCTCTGGCGGTGGGGGTGCCATTATATAGACGAATGTGTATTTATGTGTATATCTGTAGCGTGTCGACCTGTCCTTAATTTCAAAAATCTTTCAGGTCACGTGAGCAGTATAGGGTGTTTGTTGGGACCAAAAGTACGCGTATCTGGTTACCCGGTCTGAACCCCAGCATGCCTGGAATTAAGCTATTGTTGCTCGGAATTATTCAGGATATTAGTGTTTCTTTGGATTCCATGATACTGAAGTACAGGAATTCCTCCGGATAACCAGATTTCACTAAATGGGTGTTTGAGGTGCAAAAAGTCTACAACACCTCCTGTTCCCACATGGTCTCCCGCTGTAGTACTGGGCAAGGCTCTCTCAAGTTTAACTATGGTTGATCGGACGGGGAACCGTGTTTTCTTGAGGATATGGCCGTAGACGACGGTTTGACGTTAGTCACCACCTATTTGCGTGCCTTTGAGTGGTCCTGCGGCATTCATTGAAAAGCGAAAAGAGACTGGCCATATTTATTCCTCTACTTTGCCAACTTTCACTCAAAATTTGCAAGCGATAATTTCTGAGGCCTGATGTTCAAGGTAACAATATTAGTTATCGTTATCAAGGTGCATGTCTCAGCCGCACGCCTTAAGCGGCTCAGTAAGACCGAATGAGGCCCTCTCGTGGGATGGCTGCTCGGTAAATGTCAAGGAATTTCCCCAATCTAGGCAAAGATAAGGTTCTGAGCCACTGCGTCCGCTATGAGCCGACTTGTCAACTGTGATGACGCATCCTCAATCACTACTCCGACTATACGCCACCCGGGCCAGAAATACCGCATCACGTATTCGTCTATAGTAAGCCTCGCATATCCCACGCCACCGCTGCGGATTGGCCCTTGCGGTAATAGAATAATACGTCCCTATCCTCTACCGAATGGTGTATGCACGTGACTCTACCCCCACAGCCAGAACTCAACGCAACTCGGAAATTGACGCGCGGCCGAAACAAACCCTGATGATCACGTTACCCCAATTAAAGTTGTAGCAATAAGTTAGCCGTGAGAAGTTAGATTCTGGGCGAAAACAGTTAGCAAAGCGGGGTACTTAATTGTCGCAGGCCTGCATATAAAAAGGCCAATTCCCGCCATAGAAGAGTCAAACATGAAGGAAGTTATTCACTACACAGGTTTTGGAAGGCCAGGAATTGCAATCAAAGTGCCCAAACAAGCGCCACCAAAGAAGGATGAGAAGAAGTAGCCATTCAGGAACCAAGCTCCGCCTTAGCATCCAGTAGGAACTCTTCCCACTGGCTATCTCCTTTAGCATTATAAGACGGACTTCCAGGCCGGCATGCATGTGTTTGCATGCAAATAAGCATATATGCATGATGTCACCTGGTGATCACGGTATATCTACCGCTAATATAAACAAGCTGTCAATAGACTATGCACACTTATTGCTGCCGAATTCTCGCCTCTTATCGCCGTGAACTACCTCGATAATCTAGACCTCTCATTACATTCAGGTTCGAAAAAGGAATCTTGCTGATCGCGCTTCCAGGATTTAACATCAAAGCCGCACACAAACACGTACTACATTCACGCATTGGGAAATAAGAATTAACATCACGGTCCGTGATAGACATGATGTTTACGCTGTTTGAACTCAAGGGCTAGAAATAAGTCACATTCATTTCAGTCAGATTCACCCCGTCCTATATATATGCTTTGCAACTGGCGCGGCCGTACGCGTTATGATCGAATACCTCATTGCTCTTACACCCTGAGGATACCTCCGTGCAAACGGCCATCAGGCTCAATGGGGCAATTTTTTTTTTTTGGATCTGGATATTCCATTATTAGATAAACTATTAATCATATATCATTTGTTGGCCGAGGAAAC
>PPJL03000066.1:0-43640 GCA_003705745.3 Blastobotrys muscicola | reverse complement strand
GACTTGAAAAAAGAAACGATATTCTGACACGAAGAACCAGCTGGCCGTGCGCCCGTCCGCAGTAGGCTGTAATGAGGACATCGTTGACGCACTGAGCGGCCACATCCCTGGATTTTTCCTGAGGGCTACTGTGATTGTACTCGTGCATAATTATAACATCCCAGCCTGCGCGCGCGCCGCTGTAAGGTACGATTTTGTGACCCGCGTAGTATACCCCAGTAAATGCTTTTCTTCAACTCATTATAGCCTGGCTTGTGGCTCCGATTCAGATTCTCATATATTTGAACGCATACAAGACAATTTTCACCGTCTCTGATCTTTCGTCTTCCTTTGACTTGTTCCTTGTCGTTCCCACCATTATGGTCTGGATTGATTCTGACGAGGTTTCCCGTTTCCTCCAACGTACGTGAAGTCTTCTACCTCCATGAGGTACCTCATCTTTGAGGACACGTCGTACCATTCGACGAGCTTGGCCATCCAACCGGGCATTCAACAGGCACATTAATTTTCTCCTCCAGCCCTGGTCGCAGTACCAGAAGACATTGATGGAGACTTGTCGTCGCTTTCCGTGCTCTGTTCGTCGAGAATACCCCGTCTTTCCGTATATCTTTCATCTGGCCCGCTCGCTTCCAACACCCTGCCCTTGCTCTTTTTCTTCTCAACTTCAATCTGTGAGACAGTGATCGAATTCCTCTCAGAATCCGCGTTAAGCCGACACTACCAGCGATCGACACCTTTACCTAACTTAGTTCTACTCAGAACCAAAAAAAAAAAAAAGCCGAGCCCTAATGCCCATCGCCGACAGATTCAGAAACGCAAGTCACGTGACAAGCTACAGTTATTGAGGAAGGTAAGTTTCGTCCAGCTCTTTCTAATTCAAAAGCTAACATAGACAGATCGATCGCGCGAGTATACGTACCGGCCATTCATTACCAAGTACAACAATTGTGGTCTTTTTCGTGCGCTAACCTAGCTAGCTATTATTCGAGGCCTGCGGCAGGCCAGTCCCGCGGCGGCGTTGACCCGGTCAACCGGTTCAACATGCCGGTCGACAGCTCAGGCGAGCGACAGCGGCCAACATGGAGTTTCGCCAGCCGGCCGAGTGATTCCGGTAACTTACAGACGGGATTCAGCAACTAAATAATTTAAATAATTATATAGAACCACATCAGCGGGTTCAGAAATAAAATTTATGGAGATGCTTCGATCGTCAATGCAAGCAGCCGCGGTAACACGCGCCGCATATAGTTGCCATGGCGACGACAGTCGAAACTAAATTTACAGTTAGCGTGAGTCTTAAGTCCGTTAACTCCTTACGCCACTTAGATAAGCTGCGCCTCACGTATGTCGACACCCCCAACCCTGCCTTATAGGGCCGGACATAACCCCGACCCTAGCCCTGAATTTTTGATTGAGGTTAGGTCTTAGGGTTAGATTCAAAAATGCGCGTTCAGCCGCGTTCGGGTCACGATCCCAGTTCTATCGTGGACAGCCAGTCTGTTATGCAATTGTTCTTGGTGGAACGAAGACGAAATCGATCGAAGCTCGGTGCCAATGCGATAGTCCCGTTAGACTTCATGTCGTTCTCTGATGCCTAGCGCGCTGATTTTGAAGTTTACCAGAAGTTGAAGGCAATTGCGAATAATCGATACGATTCATGCAACGTTGATGATAAAGGTGGTATCGCTCCGGATCTAGAGACTGCTGAAAAGGCATTGGATTTAATCGTTGACGCTATTGATGATGCTGGATAGACTGGAAAGTTATTCATTGCCATGCATGACACCAGCGTCCTCAGAATTCCACGAGAACGGAAAGTATAATCTCGCTTGGGGCTGTGAAAAAGGCCATTGGGTGACTGGAGACCAGCTGGCAGAATATTACCTGGAACTTACCGACAACCCGATTGTGTCGCTGGAAGATCCGTTTGCCGACGAAGACTGGGCTCCCTGGCCAAGCTTCCTTCAGAATGTTGATCAAAAGCTCCAGGTTCTAACAGATGATCTGACCGTAACCAACACACAATACCTCAACAGAGCTATCAAGGGGAAATCTGTTATTCTCATCAAGACGAACTAGATTGGAGCGCTTTCTGAGACTATTTTTGCCTTTCAACTTACTTAAAAGTCTGACTGGGGTTGTACAATATTTCACCGGTCAGGGCAGATCAAGACTGGCGCTCCAGTTCGGCCAGAACGGCTGGCAGTACAACCGACTACTGAGGATTGAAGTAGAGCTAAGCGACAAGGCCCAATATGCGGGGCCAAGAGCTATCAAGAGCGCTCTTGGAGATATGATTGGGAGTATTTGGGAAATTTTGGAGTTTAGGTTAGTGTGGACCTCTACAGATGACTCTTGACGATGGGCTTTCGAGCCGATCACGCATGAAAGCTCCACTCAACACTTCAGAGCGTTCTATTTTCTCACTCATCTTGAAGCCGCCCTCTACTATGATTCGCAGTAGTCTATAATCTACTTTTAATATATACAAGAGCGAGAGACTAGCTCTTCACTCGACGGCGACCCACTCCTTTGGGTTCTTGAGCACCTCGACCAACCTCTCCTCTTCAGAACCCTGTTCAGGCTCGTGGTTAAACTTCCACTTCACTGTCCTTGGCAGACTGACCAAGATAGATTCAATTCGAGATCCTGGAGTCTGGAGACCAAACGAGGTTCCTCGATCGTGAACCAGATTAAACTCAACGTATCGACCACGTCTAATCAACTGCCACTCCCGCTGAGCCTCAGTGTATGGCATGTCCTTTCGTCGCTCAACAATTGGAACATATGTAGGCAAAAAGCTTCCCAGCGAACTCTGAACGAAGCCAAAGATTTTCTCTGCGTCGTCGTCCTGGTCGTCAAAGAAGATTCCACCGAGTCCTCGGGCCTCGTTCCGGTGCTTGACGTAAAAGTACTCATCACACCACTTCTTAAACTTGCCATAGTAGCTCTTGTCGTGCTTGTCACAAGCGTCCTTGATGTTCTGGTGAAATTCCTTAGCGTCCTCTTCAAACAAGTAGTTAGGAGTGAGATCGGTACCACCGCCGAACCACCAAGCCTGGGGAGATCCGTCCTCGTTTTGAGTCTCGAAATACCTGTAGTTCAAGTGAATTGTGGGTGCCATGGGGTTGACAGGATGCATAATGAGACTAATACCGCAGACCCAGAAAGGAACACTCTTTCCATCGGCAGCCAAACTCTTGTGTTCGACTCTCATTTTCTGAACAGCAGCTGGTGGAAGGATACCTTCAACCACAGAAACGTTAACACCGCCTCGTTCAAAAACCGCACCGTCTTCAATCACAGCAGCAATTCCATAGCCACCGTTCTTTGGTCGCTGATACTCATCAATGACAAACTTCGCCTTGCCATCCAGTTTTTCCAAAGTCTCAATGATTTCCATCTGCTTGGTTCGAATAAAGTTTTCCATTCGCGATCGCATGTCTTTGCCGGCCACAGGAATTGGCTGCTCGACGTGGTGGCCTTTGACAGCGACTTGCTGTGGCTCGCTGTGGAGTTTTTCACTCATCAAATAGCCGGCGCTCACTGCTCCAGCAAGGGAGACGGCCACAGGGAAAGCAATAGAACTTCTTCCCGTCTTGGTTCCATAGCCACGTCCCGCTCGCAGAGCTCGAGAAATAGGCGCTCTTAGTCTAGTGGCTTGTCGAAACATGATGAAGTTCCAGCCGCAGACGAGTTAAGCGATAGTAGACCTAACCCTGCACGTGACTTGAGGTGTTTTTATATCGTATATCGACGTACCGCTCGTACTTAAGCTGCAGGAGGTTACTAATACAAGTGCTGAGCACGCGTGGTTAGCAGTGTGAATTAGTTGAAATAGCTCAAATGGAATAGTTTCTAGTGAAAAAACTTCGGTGAATGGTTACCCACTTTAAGTTTTGTCTGGGTATAATTTGACACTTCTAGATTCTTTCACCATGGGAAAATCTAAAGGAAACTTAGCCAAGGCCTTATCGACCTTCCAGGCTCAAGCCAAACACCAAGCTAAGCAGGTTAAGGCGGCTAATAGACAGAAAGAGATTGCTGAGCACAAGAAGATCAAGAAAAACAATGGTGGACTAAAGAAAATGCAGGGCCAGACGAGATCGTATTCTCCGTTTAAAAAGACTGATAGAGTTTTACTGGTTGGAGAAGGAGATTTCACATTTTCGAAATCGATATTGGAAAATGAATTGGTTGCCGAGGTAACCGCAACAGCATTGGATTCTGAGGAAGAAGCCAGATCAAAGTATTCGCATGCCAACGATACTCTCGCATATTTGAAGGACAAGGCTATTTTCGGTATCGATGGAACTAAACTACACACTTTGAAAATCTTCAAGGGCAAACAGTATGACTGTGTTGTGTTCAACTTCCCTCACTTGGCCAACGCCCCGAGTTCACAGGACAGAAACATTCAACAGCATCAGAAGCTCATGCTGGGTTTCTTTGAGTCAGCTAAGCAGTTAATCACACCCACGGGATCCATTGTTGTCACCATGTTTGACGGAAATCCATACGAACTGTGGACGATAAAGAAGCTGGCGAGATCTGTTGGACTAGAGACAAAGGTGTCGACTGCCTTTGACTGGACAATGTTCCCCGGTTATGGACATGTTCTGTCTTCGAAAGAGGGTCAAACCAGTAAGGTTCAGAAGACCCGGGCAGCCAAGTTCTACGTTTTCGGCCCGGCAACGAAGCGGCCTCAGAAGAAGAAGAAGGGCGACGATTCTGACAGCGACAGTGATAGTGAGTAATGCTTGCTATGAGCTACTTCACAATGCATATGGAAGCTCTGTCAGCTTGGATAGATAATCTTCATCTGATCAGAATCAAACAACTCCCTTGTCGTGGGATCAGCAACTTGATTCTTTGGGACACCAGCCTTCTGCGAGTACTCCAGTAACTTGGTCCTTCCATACACTCTTGCATTCGGCAGCATAATTGGGTCCGGATCTAGATGACATCTGGTATGCATAGCGTAAGGAAGAGGATGGCTGAGCGTACTCAGCTCCACTGAGCAGATTGGACACATGTATCCACGTGAGAGGTCCACCTTTGATTGACCAAGGTTGATCAGAGCCACGTCAATTGCGTCGTCCGTTCGACAGGAGTAGGTCTTTAGAGCCGAAATGCCACCTGCCAGACTTTCAATCAGCGCAGAGTGAGTTGGAATGCCATGGAGATCATAGAATGTCGACGTAAACATGTTTGCCAGAGTGTTCCATCGTGCTGGAGAATACATCTCGCAATATGGCGACACATTTGTGTCTGGTTCGAATGCAATCAGCGCAGCGGCCTGCTTGATGAGGTCGAAATGCGTGTCCACAAACTTTGTCAGGTACTTGCGACTGTAGTTCAAGGCCTCTGTGGCCTTCTTCTGTCGTGCAAGCTCAATGTAGCACTGTAGTCGCACTTCAAACTCCAGTCCGCTTCGAATCTTCTTGAGATATGCTTTGTTCTCGTTGCACCACGCAAGACACTCAGCAGTCTGGTGATTATGCAAACTAGACTCAATCTTAGTGCACTCCAGTAGGATCTTAACGTCAACCAGATTGTCGATATCTCGGGCTTCAGAATGCATTCGCGCGGTTTCCAAGTATCCTCTCCGTAAAAAGTAGTCCACAAGAAGGATGTCCAATCTTTTCTTGGACCAATCCTTATAAACGTGGCTCTCGTAACCAGGTAGAGTATATAATCCCTGCAAATGCTTTATCCTTGCTTTAGTGCTAGCAATGTGTTCTTGCTGTTCGTCCTTAATCGCAGAGATCTTTCGTTTGAGTCCTTTAGCACGGGTAATCATATTCTTCAGCGTCTCTAATTCCGACTGAGACTCCTGGCTTGCTCTCTCTGAATCGAAACCGCCAAGGTCTAGGTTCGGAGTGTCTCGTCCGGGTACTGGCGTGTTCCGATTAGTTGTGTTTTCGCTCGCTAAGCCCTTGTCGCTCAAATTGGCCAAAGCAGGCACATCTCGTTCAATGTTTCTCTGAGCGGCCTTGAATGTCCGTCGCATCGTCTCATAGGGAACCTTCAACAGCGATTCTTCCTGAATTAGTACGGCGCTATCATCTCGGATTAATTTTTATCCGGGCGCTTGTTATTGTCAAGCTGAACTCACCAACAGGAGAACCTGGTCCGCGTTGAATGCCATGTCAAGTGATGTGGAGGCGATAACAGAACAGCGTGAGCATGATAGATAGCCGTGCCCTAACCCTGTGCATGTGAGGCGTCACGTGAGGCGTCACGTGAGATTTCTGGGGAGCGGTGGAAATCTTGTAGCGACACAAGATACAGGATCTACCTTCACTGTGTGAAGTCCATGCTAGGTATTCCACTCAGTCCGTATTGTCACATACTCGATTCACTTGGAAGTTTAGGCAATAAATGAGGGACCGTACAGGTTTCGAGGTGAGCAGTCGTGCTAAAGTACAAAAAATACTCTTTGAAGGCCAATAAAGCCAATCCGGTGAGAAAAACATGAAATTTCTAGAAATCTTGTAATCTGCTGTCAAATACGGCATCTGCTTTCTTTGGCGACAAGGCAATCTGGCCGAGTTGGTCTAAGGCGCAAGGTTAAGGTCCTTGTCTCTTCGGAGGCGTGGGTTCGAATCCCACGGTTGTCATTCTTTTGCTTGAATCGATCATTAGTATTACATTTTTTGTGGAACAGTAAACATGGATGCGTTGCGGGAAGGTTCAATGCCAGAAAGTGAGGTGCGCGCGCACTCCCAACACCCGCCCACCTCAGGTTACAGCCATTTCTGAATTTACAGTTCTTAAGTATTCAGATGAATTCGTAATCGTGTCTACATGATTTTGTATCGTTAGGCTTCTAAACTCTGGACGAGTTCATTTACTCGCATTGCTTGTAAATTACAGTCGCTCGAGCTTGCTCAGAATCTCCTTGGTGAACTCAGAGGTGGTGGCAGTGCCGCCAATGTCGGGGGTTCGGACCTGGCCGTCCTTGATGGCAGCGTAGGTAGCGGCGGAGATGTCGTCAGCGTGCTTCTCCAGACCCAGGTGTCGCAGCATCATGGAGGCAGACAGGATCATAGCGGTTGGGTTAGCAGAGTTTCGGCCCTCAATATCAAGACCAACGTGTCGGCAACCTGGCTCGAAGACGGCGTACTCTCGGCCAATGGAGACACCTGGAACCAGACCTGGACCACCAACCAGAGCGGTGGCAATGTTGGACAGAATGGTACCGTACAAGTTTGGAGTAACCAGAACGTCAAACTGCTGTGGCTTGGAGACAGCCTGCATGGAGGCGTTGTCGACAATCATGTCGTTCACAGTGATGCCTGGGTACTGCTCACCGACCTTGTAGACAGTGTTTCGGAACAGACCATCGGACTGCTTCATGATGTTGGCCTTGTGGATGGCGGTGACCTTGGATCGCTTGTTGACGGTAGCGTAGTCAAAGGCGAACTTGGCGATTCGCTCAGAGTTGTAGGAAGTGATGATCTTGAGGGACTCGACAATGTCGTCGTTTGGTCGGTGCTCCAGGCCAGAGTACTCACCCTCAGTGTTCTCTCGAACCAGAACCATGTCGATTCCATCGAGTCGGGACTTGACACCTGGAATGTTCTTGATCAGGGCCAGAGAGGCGAAAATGTCGAGCTCCTTTCGCAGGGCAACGTTAAAGGAAGTGTGAGCAGCCTTCTCGACTGGAGTGTGCAGAATTCCCTTCAGACCAACCTTGTTTCGCTGCAGGGAGGAAAGAGCCTGCTTGTAGAGCTCTGGGTACTCGGAGCCGGAACCCTGGACCAGACCAGTGACATCGATCTGTTCGAAATCAACTGGAACGTTGACCTGCTTGAAGATCTCCTTGACGGAGTTGGTAACTTCCTTACCGATACCGTCACCTGGAATCAAAGTGACAGTGTATCGCTCACCGTACTTCTTTGGCTCGAAGTTGGCAGCCTGGGTAGAGGCGGCGGTGGAGAAGCTTCGCAGAGACTTGTTAGTTCGATATTCGACTCGCGTAGCGAGGTGTTTGCCGATGCGCATGGATTCGTATTCGGCTGTTCGGTCTTTGAGTTCAAATTTGGCCAGAAACTCGCCCGGATGTTCCGGAGAGCTTGAGCCGGTTCTCAGGTTTGAAGTGTCGCGGTAAACGCTGCGATACTGATTTTTCAGCTTGAAAACGTCGGACCGATATCCTTCCGCTTTAGGTTCTTCCACGACGTATCCGCTTTTAACCGCTGGCCGCCGAAAGACTGAACATCAAGCGCTTGAACCAGGTAAACCTTAAAAGCTTTGCTCTCCACCAGTCACGTCTTAGCCATTGTCGCTTATCACGTGTCTCGCCTGGCTCAATACAGGAAGCTGGCCGTCATACTCTTGCCTGTCGCTATGGATACTCCTTCCTCCACCTCTATTCTCGTTTTATACTCACTCGGGCAACGCTGGTTCGAAGCATTTTTTTCAACTGAATACAGGTGATGAAACTTTTTAGGTAGGCTGGCTTATGTATTCACAAGTCCGTGGTTCGGCGCTGCCCCGAGCGTGCCGCGCTGCGTATTTTGTGGTCCGCGCCGTCGGACTTCGGATAAACTGTGCCGCGCGAGCGGGTTGCCGGGCCAACGGCCGGTTTTCCACGACACTGTGGGTGTCGTGAGTGGTGCGGCGTCGTCCGTGTCGGCCGAGCGTGGGTTCTGGATGTCTCCGATAGGACAGCACGGATAGGGAGTGGATTAATGCGGAAAATCTCGGGCGTTTTTCCGAGACTTACCGTTGATTCCGTATTGCACACGTAGGTTAAAAGTCACGTGGATATTGGAGATTAAAGTAACGTGGGGGTGGTGGGGGTGGTGGGGGTGCCGGAGTACTGGCCGTGTGGTACATAAACACTTATACGGCCGGTGGGTTGCACGATACACCGTGGGTTTATTGCCTGTGACTGGTTCGTGTTTAGAGTACTATTATGATGTCTGTGGACATTCTGACCAACTTCTCAAGGCTGAAATAGATGTGTACATGTTATGTGGGGTTCCGCTTGTCTTGAACTGTTTTCTGGCGCAAGTACCATGCATGTAGGTTTGGGATATCGACCTAGCTGAACTGAATGACAATTATGGGTCAAGGGCCACCAGTAGAGACTTGTTCGCTCTGGGCCATATCTACACATTTACCAGTCACCTCTTCTTCTCATATCGGAATCACGTTGAGCACCGCACGCAATTCCTTGGTTCGCAGGGTAACTCTATATCCGCAATCATTCTCGTAGTCCAAGGCTTTTTCTGAATGTTCTTCGTCGCCTATCCCATTTCACGACCCAATTCTAGAGAAGGTTATATCCGGTCCAATCAACTGCGAAAAGAATGGACAGGTTTTGCTCAGCCTAATTCTTTCACGTCAAGGTATTGCAGCTTTGATCCATTTCTCAAGCGCGGTACGCGAACCATTGCTGTTTGATCTGGCGCATCCTCGTGCTAGTTCCCACATTCACGTGATCCAGGGTTTTAGAAGCCAGATCAGTGTCATTAACCGGTGTCTAGAGTAAGGCAAATCTGGATATCTCTCCTTCACGTGCTAGTCACTGTCTCGCCGAACTGTCGACGCGACTGATCGCGTCCTGCATAACCCTAACCCGGCCGTTGAAATTGATTCAAATTTGTCCATCAGGTACAGACCATACATACAGTATCAGGTTAGAGCACTCAGTTGAGATGTACACATAAGGAAATTCGACCGTCTTCTCACCTGCCGTATACCTGGGAACCTCCGGGCAAGAGGCCGGTGCAGGGATCAACTCAACGGCCATACCCATGTCGATCGATCGCCAGGCTCACAAATCCTGGCCAAAAGAGCCACAGGACTAATATAAAAGGCCGGGTTTTCCCCTCTTTAACCTCACCAACAAGTCTCTCACAAACTAACAACAACATGCAGTTCTCTCTCATTGCCCTCGCCCTGCCAATCCTCGTCTCTGCCATTGACGGCCTAAACACCCCCACTAACCTCGATGCGGTTGAAAATCTCCTCGATGCTCGAGACATTCCACTTGTTGGTGCCCTTGAGGGAACTATCGTCGGAACTCAGGATATTGGCGACAACGGACTCATCCCAGCTCTCAACAACCTCATTGAGCAGCTTCTTAATGGTCTTGAAAACCTCTAAGCATACTAACACCTGTCATGAGTTGACATGCATTTAACCTTATAATGAAAAGAAAATTAATAGTTTCTGGTGAATTCGGTTGTGAAGCCGCTTGCAAATTCTGAACCCTAACCCGCAACAACGTTATGATCACTGGTGCCAGATTTCAGTCAAACTCTTGAGATTTAGTCTAGAATGAATAAGGATTTTATAGGAATCTTTACTGAGGACTGACTTCATACTCTACGTAGTTCGGCTGAGCACCACATAATGTACTCGCTAATCCGATACCGGCCCCAATTAGATAGAAGCTGACACACCTCACCTGGGCTCATTGAAGCCTTCTGACAACTACTCGATACAACGTAGGTAGATCAGTCAGTGGCTCAGAGGCTAAACCTAAGGGCTCGTTGGTCCCTGCATACATCGTGCAAGTCGTGCAAGTCTATTTCGGGAACTGGCACGCCGAGACAGGAACCGTGTATTCGCCATTTGTTAATTGCTTGATTATTGACAGAGTGGACAGCTGAATACTGAGGAACTCCAATTTCCACTCCAGACGCTAAACTGTAATCAACGCCTGAATCTACTCCGCCACTTTTTCTGGTACAAATGCATCCATGACGTGGCTCGGACCTGCGCCACCGCCACTTCACGCCACCAATTTCATATGGATGAAAGAAACCAGCAGCGGGCGGGAAGGCGGGCGGGCAGCGGATGGACATTTCCCGCCCCGCATTTTCGCCGCCGCCGCCCACTAATCTCACTACGCACCCTACTCACTCGCGGGCCCATTTGTATGTTTTTCGTGCTGCTCCGTATTCCCAACTGATGCGCGCACCCAAACTTAAGTCACGTGGCGCGTCCAACATCGCCCGACTAACAACCTCGTGGTCCCTACTGAGCCCCCGCAGACAGTCAACTGTAAGTAGAGTCACTGGACCAAAAGAGAATGAGCTAATACAGATAGACAGGGCAAGGGCATTTGCATTGGACTACCATTTACCCGCGCGTCTTGGTTTTGGCGTATTTCTGGGCATTAGTTTCCAGGTCAACACAGACACAGGGTAAAGCTTAGCACTTCATTCATTGTCGGGCAGTTTACTATACCGACTAAGCAGCAAACCTACCAGTCACCTAGTCTTTCGCCTTTCACGCTCCGCTTGCAAGACGCTTGAAAGTGAAAGATGAGTCCACCCGGCGCCCTGGCACCCGGCACAATACTTACTGTCGGGTCACACCAGGTGAAAATTAAGTCCTACATTTCTGAAGGTGGTTTTGCTCACGTTTATGTCGTCTACACATCACCGCCATGCGAAGACGGCAATGAGGTAGCTTGTCTGAAGCGTGTTATCGTTCCTGACAAGCCCCATCTCAACCTTCTTCGAGCTGAAGTTGACGCCATGAAGCGACTAAGAGGACACAAGAATATTGTCAAATACATGGACTCGCACGCCGCCAGGCTGCCTACAGGCCACGGCTACGAGGTGCTTCTACTCATGGAGTACTGTTCTGGTAACGGTTTGATTGATTTCATGAATACGCGGCTCCAGGAGCAGCTGACAGAGGCAGAGGTGCTGAAAATTATGAGCGATGTGACCTGTGGTTTGGCGTGCATGCATTATCTACAACCTCCGCTGATTCACAGGGATTTGAAAATTGAAAACGTTTTGATATCTGGCGACGGAACATACAAGCTATGTGACTTTGGTTCCGTCTCACCCGTCCTACGGCCCCCGAAAAACTCTGCTGAATTCCATATTCTCGAGCAAGACATTCAGCGACACACAACAGCGCAATACCGGTCACCAGAAATGATTGACATCTACAGAGGATTTCCTATCGACGAGAAGTGCGACATCTGGGCCCTCGGTGTGTTCTTGTACAAGCTCTGTTATTACACGACACCGTTCGAGCGGGAGGGACAAATGGCCATATTGCATGCCCGGTACGTCTTTCCGCCTCGACCGGCGTACTCTGACCGGCTCAAGCGGGTGATTTCCGCACTGCTCGCCGAGGATCCAAGGAACCGACCAAACGTTTACCAGATTCTGAAGGAGGTGTGCGACATGAGGGGAGTGGAGGTGCCAATAGAGGACATTTACACCTCGCAAATCCGTGTCCCCAAGTACCCCGTTGAGTACTCGAGTCCAGAAACAGTGGTCGGAGTGGTCCCCAAGGTGGCCCAGCCAGTGCCAGAACGAGCTATTCCGCAGGTTACACCAATGTTTAGAGGCCGTGTCAAGCCGGAGCCAGCCAAGCAGGAAGTCAGAGAAGTACAGAGTCGGCCCGCCAGTCGGCCCGATCGGCAAGCCGTGTTCGATGATCCGTTCGCTCAACTGGACGTCAAGCCAAAGAAAGCTCAGACTGTTCCGGCCCAAGCGGTTCCGGTCCAAGTTCATGCGCCAACTCCTCAGGCTCTCCCTCACGCGGCTTCGACGTCTCAGGTTCCACAGGTCCAGGCCATCCCCATCGGCGAACGGCCCAGCAAGACGCCTGACTACGACTACTCTAAAACGCCAGACTTTTCCGATTTTTCCTCCAAGACTCCTGACATCGCCAAGTACAACCCGGAGTTCACACCACGTGAGTACGAGGAGGCCTCTTCGATCTTCCCAACCGTCGAAGAGCTGGCCCAGAATCTGGAGAAGCAAAAGTTTGCCTTTGAGTCGACGTCTCTCGCCGGACACACACAGGCCCAACCTGTACCTACCCCTCAGTACACGAACGTTCGATACCAGAAAACAGACAGTTCGCCTGAGAGAAAGCACGTTTTGGAGCCTAGGAAGTCCGCGCCCTCCCTCCCCGCATTGGCGCGACAGGCCAGGCCCCCTCTTCCTGCACGACACGAGCATAAGCAGGAGGTTCTCAAAGACGATGACTCTTCTTCTGGGGAGTCGTTTGATGTTTTGGATAACCGGTGGGCGGAGAGGCGACTAGAGAGGCCTAGACCTGTCAGCATGTACGTTCAGGGTACGGGTTCGCTGGTTGATTTCGATTTTGGGCCAGTGCCTACACCGCCACCAAACATTCCAACCCCCGTCCCTCATTCTCTGATTGACACCACGCCAGCTGAGGAGGACAGAGAGGAGCTGAAGCGAATTCTCACAGGACTTGAGGATCAGTCGAATACAGTGGTACTAGGTGACGGATACATTGACTCGAATGTTGATTTTCTGAAGACACTGAGCGACCAGAAGCGAGGTCACACCAGAACACCTAGTGGCAACTTTGGCGCAACGCTGACTGTCACCAAAAGCAACGGCGCCAGTAGTTCAATTCTGAGGTCAAGTTCTTCAGGCAGGAATCACGTGAAAAGACCTAGCATGAGTTTCAAGGCATTCAGGAAAGAAAAGAAGGAAGACTCACCGCCGTCCTCGCCGCCGCCGCCGTTCCGCCTGTCGTCGGCCTCCAAGTCGATTCACAGTCGAATGCAGCATTTCCTAAGAAAAGACTCGCCTCCTCCAAAGACCGCGACAGGCTACGGAAAGTATACCGAGAAGCAAGATATGCCTCCACCAGGCCGACGTTCTCTGGACAGTTCACGAGTTGAACGTCGAGAAATGTTCATCTCCGATTACAGCGACGTTGAACCGGGATATCAGGGACACTCGCGAAAACTGTCGGTGATCAGCCAGGCTTCTAGTGTGAGCTCGGCGGCAAGTAAGCGGCCGCCCGTTCCCCAGAAGCCAGCTCATTTGCAGAGCCCGAAGCGAAGCCTGGCAGACCTGAGAGCACAGAGGAGAGGTTCAGAAACCGACTGGGAGAGTCAGTTCAACGCAAAGTATCCGTCGCTGTCATAACCGTCTCGTACCGAACGCAAGTTGCACAGTGAGCTCAGAAAATCTACCAACACTTTTTGGTATGTACATTGACATAGACACATGCTACATCTATCATTCTTGTTAGAGTTCCCCATAACAGTAGTAATGCACCCTCTCGGCCATGAAAACCAAATTCTTGGGAAGATAGTCAATCACTTCTCTTGTAACAAAAAAAGAACCGCTATTATCGTCACCGTTTTATCATGATGAGATGAGTGCAGCAAACGCAGAGCACTCTTTGTATATAGACAATCAGGAAAGAACTGCTGTAGGGTAAGTCATCGACTGACGTGCGGCGTCCAGTGCGGCTGACTGCATCTTGAGACTAGAATTGTTCTCCTTATGAGTCCCTACAGCTCTCACAGCTGATTACCTCCCACATCAGGTCTTTCCGTAGAACGCACTGACACCCTTTGAGTAGAATCTCGCAGCGCTTAATGTCAGCCCACTTGTCAAAATTCCTGCTAATCAGCTTCTTCAACCCTTCTTGATCTTTCCTCCTGAATTTGCGCCACTTCTTTGTATTCTTCCACGCCTTCTTCTCCAGGGGATCCGTTGGCTCTTGAAGCTGAATCTTATCAAATACGTCACGTGCCTGGGGAACCTCGTATGCAGGCTGCCGCGTCAGTTCTAGTGCATTTGTGAGCTCTAAAACCATGTTTGGCACAAACGGGCCCACAAAAATTTCAGGGGGGTTACCCACGTGCAGTTTCTGGTCAATTTCCATGTTGAATGTACTTTCTGATAAGGCGTAGAACTCTGATCTATCGGGGAGCAATAACATCCCCTTTGGGTAACCTTCATTAAGCATGCGGGCCCATAATCTTCTCCGTCCCTCCAAATCCCCGGCCCTAACAATATATAAAGCTTTCCTAAGTCCGTGCTCATCTGTCTCTTTAGGAACTTCCATCAGAACTCGCGCCTCCGTCTTCTCCGCAATGTACCGATATGAAAAATAGTCCAAAACGTTGTAAATCAAAATCAACATGAACCCAGGCATCTGATCTTCTCCATGGTTCCTTCCTGCCTCATACAATGCCGTTTGAACCTCGCCAACAAAGTTGAATCCCATGTCTAGCCATGAAGGCCAGATGGAGATATATGAATCTCGGAGCTAAGACTTCGGACATTCCGAAAGACTAGGCCAGGCCAAGGGGCAGGGGTCACGTGGCTTAATACGTTGTAAATACAAGGTCCCTAATATTGCCACGTATAATATTTTTAGCAATAGCTTAGACTCATGCTTATAGACGGTACCTTTCTACTGGACCACAGCTCAGGTGTTTCTCGGATTTTTGGAAATCACGTGAGAGCGCTCACGTGACTGAAAAATTGACCATTAGTTACACAAAAACATCACCACACACAAACGAGACCACACATGTTCAACCTAATGCGCCCGCTAACGCGGCCGACGTTCCTTAGGACGCCGCTGCAGGCTCGATTCAAGTCTAGCTTCACCGACATTGAGAAGTTTCTGCAGTTCAAAAACGACATCCCCAGGCCAACACGAGAAATCAAGAGCGATTTGGTCAATCATGACTCTGTCCGAGAAAAGATGCACGAGCGGTTCTTTCAAGGACTTCCGCGAACCGGAACCAAGGCTGGCCGAAGTGTCCCAGTTACCACTGCCACTGGTCTCCAGGCTGCTCTTCGACAGCTGCGAATTATGAACACATCTAATAAGGTCGCTAGGACAGTGTCCCTACAGAGGTATCACGAGAGGCCTTGCAAGACTAAGAGAAGACTAAGGATTGAAAAGAGCCAGCGAGAGTTCAAGATGGGTATCAAGAGGTTGTTTGGTCTAGTTGCCGAGGCCAGAAGAAAGGGTTACTAGTCCACGAGGCTTCACCAGAATAATGTATATAGAGCATAGTAACATGACAGTATCATGATGAGCAAGCATTCTAGCATGTTAAAATAAATACTATCTACATTTTATGGTTGTGTGACCGTTCTGCCTTCCATTCTGAGGATAACATTGGCAGTTGGCCTATTAGTGTGTGTGATAATTGAATAGGCTATCACGACATTTTCTCGTTAATTTCCCTTACTTTATCCATTAGTGTCTGTTTCTTGTTACTGGACCAGACACCCTGTGGCTGGGCGTCTGTGTCCTCATGTTTGTCCAACAGTTGGCCTGGCTCAAGGACAATTCTTTGTCGACTTGTTCCCATTACCTCGCCTGTAGTTGTCGTGTACATCTCTGTTCCCACCATGTCCTGCCACGAGCCCTCATACACCTGTTCGTTGATTTTGAACAGAGGTTTCTGACTGTGTAGGTCCACGATTTGAATAGTTGTCTGCTTTGGGGCACCCACGCTTCCATCGATTCCGGCCTTGTTCTGATGCTGGAGCGACAGATCAAGTGGAATATAAACACTCACCTTCTCCTCCAAGTTCACATCAGTATTGTATCCATTCTCAAAAGACCAGTTCATCTCTTCGCCCTGCAGCAAGTAGTCAGATCGGCCGATATACTCCGGTTGCCAGTCGCCATCCAGACCAGATTTTCCCTCTGGCAAAACGTACTTATCCAGGGAACAGGTACCGGTTCGAATCTCTGCGTGTCTTTCACCGACCAGAGCTCGTCCCAGGGCAATCTTTGTGGCGGCGTGCGTCATGATCAAGACGTTCTGAATAGCAGGCTCGTTTCGCAGTTCCTCAACCAGTGCCCGCACAAAGTCAATCGCTCGACCGTGAACTTCTTCAATGCTCTCGCCCTCGGGAGAGGGCACAATCAGAGAGTTGTGGCTTGTGTTGATGATGTTTGGAAAGAACTTGCTCAGGGTCTCAGCTCCAGCGGGAATAGGGTGATCAGCTCGCTCTCGAGAGTACCACTCTCCAACACCTCGTTCTAGGTTGAGTTCTAGATCTAGCAGCTTAGCGGACGGAGCGATAGATTCTAGACACCTGTAGAACGGAGAACAATAGATTCGCTGCACTCTAGGCTCCTCTGAAGCAAGAAATACACCCAACTGTTCAGCCTGCTCACGTCCATGGGGGGCCAGAACAGGGTCGGCTTTGATTCCAGTTGGTGGAGGAGGGACCTCTCCCTCAACCCAGTTGCTTCGATAGCCGTGCTGTGTTAGCCTCTTGTTGTCTCGGGTAGGATTTGGCCTGTCTTGGTTCATGGCAATCGCGATAAAGAGCATCTCAGACGGCAAACAATTACTAAGAATCATTTTCAAGTCCAAATCAATTCTGGAAGGCCAGGCATCTCGTAAACCCTCTCTTTACCGAGAATCCTCGGAGAAACTATCTCGCTACCAGTGTGCTAAGCGCTGGCCGAGACCCCATCTTTCCTTGAACAGTACCAACAAGAATCAAATTCTCGACGCTATCCAATCTACCTCTCAATCTTTATTACTCACCCTGGCAATATAAATCGTTGTGACCATCGTGTGTGGTCTGTGATGTGATGAGTGGAATATGTAGTGAGGTTGCTCACCGCGCAACTTGGTGCAGCTCAACAGTGCCCCTGTGACTTCATCTCTTGGCTACGGGACTATTTAACCGAATCTAAGCAAACCTCAAAGCCAGCAATGCTGTGAGTGCACTAGTCATGTTCACCATTTGTGACATTTCTGGATTCAAGTCGCCTGTCAAATCACAGATGTTTGGCTGAATGGCATACAACTGCCGCATGGGCCCGATAAGGTTGGCGTACGGTCCAGACAGAAAGTGCTCAAAAACAGTGGACATCTCTCTGCCGTCAGAAAAGTCTTGGTGCTGACACCACTCCCCTTTGGACTCTCGCATGTAGAACCTCGGACTTTCGCAGAGTTGAATCTTCAGCTGAGCCATATCGTTACACTCGGGAGCACGGTAGAAGGTCACTTTCAACATCGACTTTAGAGGTATTTCCACTCGATAGGTGATGTTATTGTCCAGCATTGAGTAGACTATTCTGCTCTCTGTCTTGCCTTTGTGGTAGACGACCCGGTCAATCTCCTTCAAAACTCTGCCCCAGCTTCCAATGGCTATCGATGCAAACGGGAGGATAATATCAGGATGGGACGGGGGTGGAACAGGCAGAAACGAAACTCTGGGAGCGGGAGTTGGTGAGCCAAATGGGAGTGAGGTATCTGGGCAGTTGTTTTTCGGCGAAGTTCTAGGTGTAACATCCGGTGTGGGATAAACAGCTCTGCCCTGCTTTCTCTGCTTCTCAAACCAACGCTGCACGGATCGACCAGTGAGCCCCGCCTCATCGCCAATCGTCTTAAAGCCTCTTTTAGACGGATAACGGTTCCTCTCAAACTCTCTCTCCAAGACTTTCAGCTGTTGTGTAGTCTTTGGCACAGTTGGACTGAGAGCCATGGCTTTTCTCAACCCTCCTTCCTCGTATGGCTTGGGATTCAAACGAGGGTCCAGTTGAAATCTTGAATTCTTCTTTACAGGCTTGGGTTTAGCGATGGCAGTCGCCTGCTTCTTGCATTCCTCCATCTGCCTGACCACTTCCTTGTTCCGCTGTCGTGCAAACCAGCTCTGCAGCCATGCATCAGACATATTGACCTTCTTGGCGATTTCATCTCTAATCAATGGAACCGGGCACTTGTTCTTTGCAAACTCCGCCGTCAGCACTTGGAGCTGTTCAGCCGTGGGCTCAATCGCCTTGTGCTTGGCCATGCTGTTAGCGCCGGCGCTTATTCACTATTGATTCGTATGGGCTCGCTTCTGTTCTTGCGGGATCGATTTAGCTGGCTCCTTGCGTACACGCAGGTCTAAGCTCGATCTGATCAAGGGTATAGACAGGGTCTCGGCGCTTATCAGCGCTTACCGCTAAGCGCCGGGAAAGGGCTCAATTGCTGAGTAGAGGACTTCAATTGATGATATCCACAACGGATCGATACTGTTTGTTGGTTTTGTGATGTTTGGTGGTATAATTGTGTGAAGGTTGTAAGGTTACGTGGTGATGTTCGTATTGGGTTAGTCTCCCACTAGCATGTGACGCCGCGCCAGAAAGCCACCACACATTTTTGAAGAAGCAAACTTGTGACATTCATTTACAACAAGTAAGTTAGTATGCATTAAAGTTTTTTGCTCTTTAGGTGCTTACATGGGTGTAGAATTAATGTTTTGAACGCGCGATGACGCGCAGCTATATTACTCTGATATTCAGTGATGAATTAATTCTCGCCGACCAGCCAAACTTTAAACCAGCTGCAAAGCAAGAAAGCTGTTTTAAATGATTCCAGGTGTTATCGAAATAACTTTCACAGCGTGATTCGAACATGCACCAGATTTGTACGGCCAATTAATAAATGCATATATCGCTGTCCCACATCCAACCTAAATTTTCTCCTCGACGGCAGACCAATGAGTAGATTCTGGGTTTAAAATAAACATATACCGACGACCGGTAATCAAAAATATTTGCATTTCGGCTTGCCATTGGTTCTCGATCATGAGCAGCCCAGTCAACCCTTCCAGTCACAGCAAGAACATGATCACCAACCATTACAATCAAAAGCTACTCTTGAGTACGCGGCAGAGCATGATTTCTCGACTTTTGTTGTTAGAGACAAACTCATGTACTAATCTTACATTAAACGACCTTTCCAACCCCCGAGTTCGAACCGAGCCGTTATAGTATAGTGGTTAGTACACTTCGTTGTGGCCGAAGAGACCCAGGTCCGATTCCTGGTAACGGCAACTTTTTTGATTCTCGAAGCCTGTAGGCATGCGGTTCAGTTATGGCGTGTAGCGAGTGGTTCACAGAGAGCAACCCACAATGAACGTCGCCGTTTTGACATGTTCTGCCTATTAAAGCACCGTGATTAGTATTCCCTGGCGTTGTTACGTGTGTAAGCTTCACTAGCTAGCCGCTCGCTCAGAAAATGCTCACCCCAACCCCTTACCCTCGCCCTAACCCAACGACCACATTGATGATTGGTCCCCACAATTTCTCACGTGACGAGCCGAGATGCCGGGGTTAGCCGTGTGCCGAAGAGAGCTCGCTTACAATAAGGTTTGCTTTGATTACCTCGTTCAGGTCGTTTCACTTGCCGGATCCGTTTATCCGAGCGTTTATCCGACGCCGACACCCGGAATGCTCCTATAATCCCAGCCGGACGATAAATAACCGGAGACCCTGCGGCGCGGTAATTTCACGGGGCCCCGCGTTGATGCACCAGTAGAAGACAGGCAAACTACACAACAACGCTTTTAAAAAAATTATTCTCACTACTCAAGGCGGGGTACGAGGGGCCGCGCTTTCTAGCACCTGTATCACCACCCTATCACTGACACCTACACACATTACATCACAGCATCACAGCACATTGCATCATAGCTGGACACGACACCTGTTGGGTAACATGCTTAGAAAGGTTCCCCTGGTTATAGGCGGAGGGGCGGCGGTAACGGCGGCTGCCTACGGAGGTCTTGCCGCCCTGTCGTTGCGGAATCCTGAAGTGTTCCGCTACTTTGAACGGTATGCCCCGTTCGGTGTGGATATTCTGGAGTTCCTTGAAGAGAGGCAGCACGTGAAGAAGATGAAGAACAGACAGATATTCTACGACAGTCAACAGGAGCAGCAGCCGTATATTTCGCGACGGTATAACCCGGATGATGTGAAGCATGATCCGCTACAGCCAGAGATGTTCTTTGACGCGAAATCCGGGGTGGCACAACAGAGGGATTACCTCCCGTTGCTGGTATTGCCTGACATGCGAGATCCGCTGGTTAGAGCCGTCAGTGATGCCATGAATGATCTCATTGGCAGCCTGAATGCAGCCGGCATGGCTCCAGATGCTCTGAGAGAAAGAGTCTGCAGGGCCCTAGAAGACCTAGCCAAGAAGACTCGCAGCGAACAGCTGAGAGCCAAGGCAAAGTCTCTAAGAGAAGCTGATTTGTCGACACTCTCGCGAACAGTCCTTGATATCGAGCAGAGCCTGGTATCCCACGTCAACTCAATAAAGCATGCTGAGCCTGTGCCCTCAGCGGACCCGGACCTGCAGTTCAAGCTGCAGCTGTCACTATCGCTGCTTATTAGCGCACTGCACAACAACACAGAGATCTCAGCATACAAGAAGGGTCTCAAGAGGGCTCTGGAGGGCGTTCCGGCTAGCGCGAGAGAGAAGGTGGTGAGAGAGGCACTGAAAGGGCTGTCGGTGCCTCCAGATGTGGATCTGAGCCCGGTATTGGCTGAACTGAGCGGAAGGGCGTAGCCCGGGCCAGTTCATTCTCTCGGCAACCTGTCGCTAATCTCCACTCACAACAAACAACCTGGAACTTTACGCCAGATCAACATGATATCCCCATTCAGCTTCCATTCGCAGTTAAATACGCCGCTGGCATTGAAATTTCTGGCGCGAGCCATTAGCATATGATGTACGACATACGAAAAGCATTTGATGAGCACTGTAGCACCGTGTAGAGGTAAGGGCGCGCAACCGATGAGATGAGATTAGAGACATGATAGACCGATCATGACACGGCTGAACATGACAACAGAGTCACACGTACCATATGATTCGAGGTTTTGTTGAGTCCACAGTAATTCACTAAGATTGAAGGTTATGCATCGCGATACCACAACATTGTGGCTCGATAACGGTAGGTCCGGTTTCAAAACATGTGACGGGGCGGTACACTTTATGTTGCTTACGAACTGCGAACCAACGATTCTCCTGACATTTCACAGCAGAAAAAGATTCCAAGCCAAATCTTACCAGCAGTATTAGGACTACCACTTGCAGCACTACAATGAAAGAAATAGACTACAGTTTGGACCCTTTCCGAACACTTCCAAGAGCCGAAGCTGGACTTGCTAGGCAAGTCTGCGGAAAATCGTTCGTTCAGAATATATTAACAGTGCCATCGATGATAGCGATTTTTGTGCTAACAATCGACGGATTTTTATGTCGTTAGGCAAACCTCATCCTGGTTGGCGAATCGTTTAGATGTAACCAACTCGGGAAGCAACGTCCAGAGCGTCGTGGTCAGCAGTCAGTCGGACGAAAGCCTTCTTGGTTCCGTCTGGTCGGATCAGAGTGTTGACCTTGAGGACATCGACGTCGTAGAGCTTCTTGACGGCCTGCTTGATCTGGTGCTTGTTGGCCTTAACATCGACCTTCAGGACCAGGGTGTTGGACTCCTCAATCTTCTTGATAGAACCCTCAGAGCTGATGTGAGAGATGATGATCTTGTACTCATCAAGTCGTGGGTAGTGGGCGATGGACTTTCGCTCGTACTTTGGCTTTCGGGCGAGCTGGAGGGTCTTTGGTCGTCGGAAGGTGGTGTTAGTTCGGACCTTGGTGACCTTGTTGGCGTGAACGCCCTTAGCGACAGCCTTCTTAGCGGCGAGAGCCTTCTGTGGAGCCATTGTGTTGTTGAGGGTACTGGAAATGTGTCGCTATTTGCAATATTGAGTCCCAACGAGCGCGCACTAGCAGTCCCATGAGATCCAAAATAGGAAGGTTTTGTGCGGCGTAAACAAGCCCCACGAGCCCTAGTCTCCCAACTAGGGCTCATGACAACGTCTAAAAATGTGGTGGTTGACCATTATCTAAGTTTAGTCACGTGCATCACAATTTGGAATAAGGGGATCTAGGACAGCTTACGACAAACGCGCCTCAAGAATCAAGAGAGATATGCGATGCAGGCTACTTCGCTCCTCACCGGAAAGCAGCAGGCCGAGTTGTATGTATACGAGGAGGAGCTTTATTAGGTAGTGTGAGAGAGGTTGGCGAGTACGTCAGATGCCGCTGCAGTAGATGTAGCATCATGGTGACTACTGTACAAACTGGTGAAGTGATATTTGACGACACAAATTCCTTGTTATTTGGTTGAAAGTTAGGGCGGACAGCTGAATTGACGCGACACTTATAATTTGGGGACCTGAGGACTGAAGATACCTGCGAATACCAATGTTGACAGGTTTCAGCCGATTCACTTGAAATTCGCATGGTTCGCGTTTGACTCGAGATATTTGATTCCAGCCAGATCTTTCAACTTGCAAGTCCAGTTTCATGGTGATGAATCAACTGTCGAACTCAGGGGAGGGAACGACATACAATCGGTGGTCTATAACTTGCCCCGCTTAATAGTCCACCATCTACAGATATGTCCAACTAACCACTCAACTGATCACTCCCCTGGCTTTTCTTGCGCTAAGGCTGCTACTTCACCCTGATACCAAGTTGGGGCACCAACACATCTAATCAGCGGTCAGTGGTCAGGTCAACAGTGGTCAGGTCAACAGTGGTCAGGTCAACAGTAGTGCTGACATCAATATGGATAGTGGCCCAGAATACTCAATATCTGATCAACTCGCCCCCAGTTGTTATCGTCACCATAACAGCGAAACATTACTCGCTTCGCTCGCAATGTTTGCTAGAAATGTTCGTGGCTAACATAGAAACCGCTCAATCACGGCCTACCTCGCCTCGATCCTGGACGCCGACACCCTAGAGCATGTCAACACAGCCCTGCATGCCGACCTAAACACAGACGACATAGAGGAGACGCGCAAACAGGCTCTTGTTCTAGAAAAGAAATGGACTTCTGTGGTTCGTTTACAACGAAAAGTTCTTGATCTCGAGAACCAGGTAGCTGAGCTCAAGGCAGAACTGGCAGCGGGCGGTGGAACCCGACCGACCAAAGACCCCGCCGCCTGGCTACCCCGACAGCCAGCTAAATATACCCTTTCAGGCCATAGAAAGCCCGTCAATGCAATTGCTTTCCATGGCATTTTTTCAGTCATGGCCTCGGCCTGTGAGGACGGAATGATCAAGATCTGGGACTGGGAAATGGGCGAACTAGAACGAACCATCAAAGCACATACAAAATCTGTCACCGACGTGGATTTCGGCGGTGACGGGGAGATTCTCATGGCTTCATGCTCATCAGATTTAACAATCAAGCTGTGGGATCCACAAAACGACTACGCAAACGTCAGAACCCTCACAGGCCACGATCACACGATATCCAGCGTGAGGTTCACGCCGGCCGGAACACATTTACTCAGCGCATCGCGTGATAAAACGGTGCGAATATGGGACGTAAAGTCCGGATACATGGTGAAAGTTATTCACGGACACACAGACTGGGTCAAGTGTGTCACTCCAACGCTGGACAGCGCATACATCCTGTCCTGTGGTATCGATCAGTCTGCTCGACTCTTTTCATTCTCTGGAGAATCGAAAATTATATTTGTCGGCCACGAACACGTCATTGAGAGCGCAGCATTTGCGCCAAAAAGCGCACACGAGTACCTCTGCGCGCTCGAGGGCCTGAAAAGCCCCGTCCCCTCTGCATTCTCATCCTCATTCGAATATATCGCCACAGCATCGCGAGACAAGACGATAAAGATCTGGAACACACGTGGCGAGGTCATCAAGACGCTTATTGGTCACGACAACTGGGTCCGTGGCCTGGCCTTTCATCCATGCGGCAAGTATCTTCTGTCTATTTCTGACGACAGGACTATACGCTGCTGGGATTTGGCGCAGGGCCGTTGTGTCAAGGTTATAAATGAGGCTCATCACCACTTTGTCTCATGTATAAGGTGGGCACCCGATATTGCATCTATTAACGAAACAGAGGAGGATAAAGGCAAGAAGGATGGAAGGAACTGGAGAAACGTGCGGTGTATGGTGGCGACAGGGTCAGTCGACTTGGACGTCAAAATCTGGCACTAATTTTTGCATCATCGGAGCTTCCTTCATCCGACCCATCATCACCACTGACCATCATTCCTACTAACACAATAGAACGAATCAGGCTGATATGCTGCATATTTATTCATGTATAGTGTAATCTACGATTGTTAATATTAGCCACTATCACAGGTATACCGATGCTGCTCGATTTGCTAGCTATTCTAGATGTATATGACGTATAAACAAGGCGAACTATTATGAATTATGATGTAATGCGCTAATCCTGGTCGACGTGGTCGAGCAAACGCCTGGACTCGTTTCTGCTAGTCTTGGAGGGCGTATGGCTTTTTGAGCTGGCACTGCTGGGGCTCGAAGATCGTTTGCCCCACCAGCTCTTTTGCTCGACGACGGCCAAGTTTTCTTCAGAGGAGTTGTCGGAGTTTCTGGCGCTACTCTCCTCGATAACTGTCTTGTGGACTCCATCGACTGTGACGACGCTTTCGATGATTGCACCGGTTCGGTAAGAGTGGACCTCTGGAGGCCACACGCCGTTCACATCGTGTTTGGGGGTTTGCTCTTTGAGCGAGATTTGCGAGGTTTGAGGGGACAGTGCCTCACGGATGGCGCCGGACTCTCGTCGGCTGATAGAAATTGGAAGGCCATGAGGAGAAGAGATCACATGGGCAGGTCGAACGTCGTCGGACACAACATGGCGAGGTATGTCGCAATTTTCTGGCAAAGATCCTAAATTTTCATGGTGTTCTGGTTGCTTGATTGTAATGTTCTTGGTAACGGCGACCCGCGGATTTGAAGCCTTGTTGGACGGTCCCAGTTTTGTCTTGTTCATTTCTGGGCTCTCAGAAATGGACGGTCGTGGCGAGGCCAGGATAAGCTGAGACAATGAGGTGTGTCGTTTGGACAGCGGACCAGGAACTGAACGTCGGATGGCTCGATGAACGTCAACAAAAACATCGCTTTCATCGACAATCTCTTCGCCAATAAGCTCTTCAATCACGTCTTCAAGAGTGAGCACACCGAGGGCACCGGTGGGCTCGCCCGGTCGCTCAGAAACGAGCACCATGTGCGACTTACCTTCTTGAAAGTAGTTGAGAATATTCAAGCAGGTAGTGTCCGGGTCGGTCTCTGGAAGAGTGGCCAAGGGAAAAGAGGAAATAGGCAGAGCGTCTTCAGGGTCGTAGGAGATGAGAATTCTGACTAGAAGCATTCCCACAAAGTTGGTAGGTTCGCCTGGGGCGTGAATAGGAATTCGGTTGAAGCCAGTGTGCAGAATTTCCTCGATAGTCTGCTCATCCAGGATTCGGTCTGCGCTCATGACGAAGACGTCGGAGATCGGAGTCATGATGGAGCCGACGCTCTTTTCCTTCAAATCAAGCACAGCCGAGATAATGGTGACTTCGTCCTCGTTGAGTCGCTCGACACCCATGTTTTGATGCAGTGTGACAAGGGTCTTCAGGCCAGCTCGCTTGTACACAGTTCCGTGGTCCTCACCGAGAATTCTGTCGAGCAACAGAGCGATAGGGTAGGCCACGGGGTACATGAAGTACATCAGAGCCAGAACAAACGGAGCCAGAGTAGAACCGACACTGAGACCGTATCGCACACAGACAGACTGGGGAATGATCTCACCGAAAATGACAATAGCCACAGTAGAGGAAACAACAGCGGGCCAGCCGCCGCCGAGGGATCGGTCCAACACAATAGGAAGGGTCTCGTTCGTGATGACATTACTGAGGAGTAAAGTAACAAGCACCCAGTGTTTTCCACGTTTCAGCAGACTCAGAACCTTTGCAGCAGCCTTTCGTTCAGAGGCTTCACCAGATTGAACCATAACTTGGAGGTAAATTTCATCCTGGCCCATGAGACCAAGGGTCAGGCCGGCAAACACACCGCCGAGTACAACAAGAACCACAGAGACGCCCATATAGACCCAGAACTCTTTGTCTTCGTCGTGAGGAGCCACAGGTTCGTGATTCAACGTCTTGTAGTCCTGCCTCAAAGGAAACGAAGTATACATGGGCAACTGCGCTATTAGAACCAAGAGAATCTTGAGGAATCCGACCTGAACTGGCCCTCGTATACTTTTAGCGTCATTTGACTGTGTGTTGAGCTTCTCGGTGGATTTCGTCATGATGGACCCCTGCGTATCGTTCTCCACGTTCTTCCCGATACTGGGGCCAGTGGATGCCTCCCTGACAGGCAAATTCTCATTCTGGCTACGCGCAGATCTCTTGTCCTTGGCCAAGCGGTTCCTTATTATCGGTGGTTTTAGCATCTTGATAGCAAACTTGTTAGCCACACTCAATAGACCACCGTTTGACGATTCAACGGCCCGATCCGTATAAACGGGTCTATATAACCCGAGTAAGCCGTACCGAATCAAACCAAATGTGACGTGAAGCGTGTAGCCGTAACAGGCTAAGCGCTGAATATCCCTCAGATCAAATTCCCGCAGTCACGTGGATGAATAAGGATAGAAGAATCATGTGAATAAATCACTTGAAGCACCTCTTACGGTCAATTTCTTTGCAGTATTCGACCTCCCCGTCTTCACTCACCTTTGTTATTGCGGTCCTCGAATGAGGCGATGATAAGTGATAGCGTGCGCGGCTGGTGATGGTGTCCCACCGCGCCACTTGAGCGCCAATCTTATCTTGAGCAATTGAATTTATAGTTTGAACTTTAACCTAGAAAGCCCTAAGAATGAATATAGCAAGGTTGAGACAAGCAAGAGCAAGCCAGAGTAAAGTTTAGCAATGACGGTAGAGGCGTATAAAGCCGAAATAGCCACGGTATGTTTAGATCGGAGTGTAATTGGATGGAATTGCGGGGGGAAATTAGCCCACCCATGAAAGGTTGTCACGTGAAGTTTTCTGAGGAATTCTCTTCTACTGACATGCTATTCTATGGACGCAACATCACACGTGCGGGTTAGAGAGAGTCACTCAAAATCGTCCTCAAAGACTCCCTGACCTCTTCATTATCCTTAGAGTGCACGTCTGGGGCAAGATTCAGCACTCGTCGCTGTGGAAGTGCTCCGTCCACCAGCGAGTCCAAATCGGCCTCAGAAAAGCCCAGAGCACCAATGCCCTGAGGCTGGTCCAGCTTCGTGTACAGAAACTCCTTCAAAGCGTCGCTCAGCAATCCACCGGCCGCGGCCTCTTTTGAGTTGCTCACGTTGGCGCCAAACATTTCAGCCAATTTCAAGTGTCGCTGAGGGTTGGACGGAGCAGTGTAGTTGAAGACAGCTGGGGCAGTCACTGCCACAGAAACACCGTGTGGAATAATCTTGTGTCCCACTTCATAGCCCTGGTGCGTGTAGTTTTTGTTTTGAGAAGACAGTGGGTACGACAAGCCGTGGCAGAGATGAACACCAGCATTTCCAAAGCCAATACCTGCCAGAGTGGCAGCTAGAATCATGTTTTCCTGGGCTTCATTGTCTTCCGGGTCCCTGAAAGACCGCGGGAGGTACTTGATACACATCTCCAAGGCCGCAAGCGAGAAAATGTCAGAAATCGGGTTGGCACCCTGATAAGAAGGTCGCAAAAGTGGATCGGAAGGTCGTGGTGATCGTTCATTGTATGGAATCGCAGTGTAGGACTCCATAGAGTGACACAACACGTCCAGACCAGTACTTGCCTTGACCTCAGCAGGCATGGTTCGCGTGTTTTCTGGATCCACGATTCCCAATAAAGGCTTCAAAGCCCTGTGGGCAATTCCAGTCTTGGCCTTGACCGAAGTCAGGTCGAAAATGGCTGTACCCGTTGTCTCCGAACCTGTACCAGCAGTCGTTGGAATGGCAATCAATGGGTGAATCTTTCTGTCAATTGGTAGGCCTTTACCAATTGGGGCATTGACAAAGTCCAGCAGCTGAGCATCTGGGTACACAGTGAACAGATTGGCGATCTTTGCAGTGTCAATAACAGATCCACCGCCGACAGCAAGGTACGCATCTGGGTTTCGCTTCCTGGCCCATGCAATGGCATCCTCAACACCATAATCCTTAGGCTCAATAATCACATCGCTGTAGATTTCATACTTGATCCCACTCTTCTCAAGCGACTCAATAGTCTTGGCCATAGCTGGCAAATTCAGAACCGTCTTGTCTGTAAAAACAGCCACATTCTTGGCCTTCAAGTTCCTCAGATCCATTCCAACTTCTCGTGTAACGCCAGGGCCAAATCGAATGTTGCTAGCCGCCATCTCAAACGCATAGTCTTTAGTCTGGTTGAAACTGGACAGTAGCTTATTCACAGTTCCAGGTCGAGCCGCACTAGTGCACACGTGACATGGACATAATGGCGAGTGTCTAATATATCGAAGCGCTTTCACTGCTCTATTCATGATGGTGAAGTGCAAGGGATGAAGTTGAACCGAGATGCCGCTGTGGGGTAGTGCGGCGGACCCTATCCCTTAGGGTTAGGGTGACGGCGGGTAAATAGTTGAGTACAGTATTTAGAAGTTTTCTGGGTCGAGATGACAGGGTTAGCAAGATGCTTTGATGCAGCAATTTGGAAGCACTAAGAGCTCTGTTTAGGAGTGCTGTTAAGGTTATTGCTACAACTGAGTGTTCAGCTGTGACGGACTTCCGACATGCGAGCTATACGGTATACGGAGAAGTGAGTGTAACAACGTATTCTAGCCTCACGTGTGGGCCGAGGTTATTGTATCCAGGAGTATTGGCCAGGTGTCACATGACTCGAGTGTTCAGTACTCAACTCTATCCGGCCTGGTTTAGAGTAAGCCCAACGCCATCTTGACCGTTTGACGTCACAAGCTGTGCCAGTCCCTCTTCCCCGCTTAACTCTTTTGAATTGACGATAAGCCAAGCACGTCATCGCATCATGAGATGGTGAGAAAGCCATCTGCGCCAGAAAGTAGCGTTGACGTGGTTACCCACCACGCGGCACTTTTTCGGCGCCTGGCTGGCCACAGTGAAAAGAACTTTATTTCCCGTGCGAAAGTGGCTGATGCCGCCGTATTCAGGAACGATATAAATAGACTTGTCTAGACTGGCGAGAATCGGGGTTTGAAGCTCGGGAATTGGGTTGAATGGGTGGGTCTTTCCACGCTTCAATTAATGGTAGATCGACAAGTCGCGCGCGTAAGTCTGTGATCAACTAACGGTTTTCAAATGAATCAAAACATCGAAAAGTAAACGTAAGATGTGCGTAAATAACGCTGCAGGTGTTACACGTAACGTTGAATATCCTACCAGTTGGTGATCGACCGTTCGAGACTGAAACTCCCGGCGAGAAAACTCAGCCTCCAACTGTCCCGACATTCAGTTTAGTTGGCACGAGTTTCGGCTAGGTGGGCTGGTTAGTTACGCCGCTATATCAGCCGATGTGGGTTCGGCCAGTTATATGCATGATCAAGGTCATTAATATGCGCCCATGGCCAGAGCTGTCCGTAAAACTATTACATGCATATGTCGTCTTATGTTGCTCCTCGAACAGGTCCAGCAAATTGATCCCCACACTACTGCCCCTCTGCAGGTACACTTCCACGCCGTGTGTTGGATTCTCCGTAACAGTGGCCGCAATGCACCGCCACAGACGGCTCCACAAGCCAAGAAACGAGATCGGCATATATTCTGAAGACGTGCATTTTCAAGGTATCCCAAAGATGAATTCGTTTATTTCTCTTGTTGTGTTTTGTTGCTTCTGGTATCTGCTTGGACCGGATACGTTCAAAGGAAAAGTGCGAGCGTCCACACGGTTTCATGGAGAAGGCGCAGCCAGTTACACGAAAGAGCGTGGAGAGATAGAAATGGAGTGCACCTCAGGCTGAAACGAGGCTCAGCATGGACGTCCAGCATGATGATTGAGGGAATCGTTTGTACCGGCCTCAGAAATCATCCGGCAAGTGTCCAATGGAAGACCAGGCATCAAACACACCAGCCCGTTCATCGCAAGAGCACTCATCACGAGAACAAAAATTCAAATGGTCTTTATCAACGTCACCGTTAAGCTGTTTAGTCTCAGACTGCTCCCACCGGCGAGCCCAACCCCTCATATCAACAGAACCACCCAGGGGCCCTCAACTGCTGTATCCTGGAAAGAACAAAAGATCGCGATGTTGTATGATCATTGAGACCAGCTGCAATTGCCAGCTGGGTATTGAAATCGAATTCGGTATATATACTCCCAGATGACAAGCTAGAGGTATCGGGTCATTCACGGTGAGCTGGCATATATAGTAAACAAAACGAACTCAACATAACAGCGATTCTTTGAATTTGAAACCTCAAGTAAAATTGTACTTGTGTCTGCCCCTTGTTCGTTGGGAAGAAGTTGTTCGGTACGCGATATCCGAATCATCGGCGCACAAGACGACCGCAGAAACTTCTCGGCCAGCATGTCGATCACTGCTTACAAAGATCGAGTTTAATCTAAAGTACCCTAGGTGTAATAATAGGACATATTGTTTCTCGCTCTTCTCACTGGCATGCTGTTTTGTCGTGGTGCCACGTCCTCCTGCAGTGCTCAGCCTCACCCGCCAACTCCACAAGCATTTCTCAAGACGCAGTTGAAACCATCAGCCCTGTTATCAGGACTCTAAATTTATCGCCGCGATGTTACCATCGATGCCGCAGTTAGCATGTCACATGCATCGCACTCCGCCAACATACGTGACGTTCCGTCACGTCACGTAGCAAATGCCAATGGATATACGGCAAAGGAATAGCCTCTTTGGCGCCTATTTAGTGGCTATTGAATCCACTCAAAGTCTTTCATTCAGCAATGCACCTGTTCTTTGTGGCTACTTTACCGGTTCTGATTGCGGTAGCATACTTGTGGTACGTCACCACTGTCGTTAAGCCTGAAGCAGCTAAAGGTAAGACACCTGAACAACATCCCTTAACACCACGCAAGAAGCGAATCAGAAAACCAGCAAGAATTTACAGCCCGCCTCCAACACACTCGCCCGTTTTTTCACCCGTCTCCTCAATCCAAAGCCCGAAACCAACGCGACCACAGAGTCTCAAAGAGTCCACCTACAGCCCCATCCGCAGCCCGGCACGAATATACAGTCCGGTCGATCCAGAGCACCATCTGGAGTCAATAAACTCGCGATCAGAAGCAGCAGATGAGAAGAGAAAGTTCGTCTAGCTAGCTGAGCTGGACCGGATAGTGAAGAGCTGGACTCTTCAGAACTTTCCATAGTGAACTGAATTATAGCCAAACGAAATCCTAAGTCCTCCCACCCTACTTGCGTATAGTCCCAACTGATTCAGAAAATGCTCAATTCGGCCTCGCGGTGGTCACTTGAGTCATGAATCATGCCCAGAGCGGGATGGCGCCGTTCTATCCCACTGACAAACCACCGGTACAGCCAATTAGAGCGCTTGAGTGCGGTGAATAATATGTTGAAAGCGCAATGTTCCAATCGGCCATGCAAATCAAGTACTCACTCATATTTTGCCTGAAAATTCAAAATCAGCGGTCACAATCTAACCCCGAGAAATCCCTCTGATTTCAGTCTAAACTGATCTTTCTGCTTTGCCATATGGTAGTTCAAGGCGACCGGAGTTTGACTCGGGCAGTGATCCGATGCCTGAAGTGAAAGCACACTCAAACGTACGCAAGGAATGCGCAAATTCTCGAAGCTCCGCCATCTTGTACTATTTATTCACCTTCAGGCTAATTTGTCTATTTGATTTGTTCTTCCGGGCCGGTAAAGGCGGGCAAACTTATTCGCCCACGGCCACATAAGCGCGACTCCGCCGGCCGTTGTAACGCGCGACAATATTGCGCCTCCTGGAACAGTGCCGCTCACTAGAATTCTTCATCTGTGCACCATTTCTTCAGTCGTCTCGAAAGTCTACCCAAACTCACTAAGCAGGTTCGCTCACAAACATTGAACCTCATCTATTATCAATATACCAGAAACCTTGTTACACTACTCTGGCTGGTCCAGCTGTTTGTTGTACGCCTCCTCGGCCAGCGCCTTCAGTTCATCAAATTGGCCACTCTCCTGACAGAGCTTTCTGAACTTGGAGCTCTCCTTGTTGATGAGGACGTGTGGAGAGTCGTACTCAACCACCTCACCGGCTTCCATGACTAGAATCTTGTCGTAGTCTATGATGGATCTTAGCCGATGAGCGATGGTAAGCAGAGTCGCGTTCCAGAGCTCTGACCGAATCGTCTGCTGGATAGCCACATCAGTCTCGTAGTCAATAGAGGCGGTAGCCTCGTCTAGTAGGAGCACCTTTGGCGATTTTAACAGTGACCTAGCCAAACACAACAACTGTCTCTGTCCTTGTGAGATGTTGTTACCGCCTTCAGTAATCTTGGTTTGGAGATTGAGGAACTGGTTGGTGTTTTCCGACTCGCTGGCTGCGATGCTGTCTTGCTGGATCAGGTGGACTCGTCGAAGCGACTCAAAGATCTGGTCATCGCTGTACTCGTTAAACGGGTCAAGGTTAGACCTCAGAGTGCCAGCAAAGAGCGTAGGGTCCTGTGGGATGATGGCCAATGCTTGTCTCAAGTCGTGAAGGCCGATCGTGGAGATGTCAATGCCGTCAATGGTAATGCTACCGGTCTCTGCCTCCAGAAATCGGAACAACGCCGTGATGATGGTGGATTTTCCGGCGCCGGTTCGCCCAACAATGCCAATCTTGCTGAACGAGGGAACCTCAAACGAGGCGTTCTTGATGACCAAAGGCAATTCAGGGCCATACCTCAGCGACAAGTTGTCAAACGAAATGCGTCCCTGGTCCGGCCAATTGGCTTGTGGCCTGTTGCCCTCAATCACTGCAGGTGCTTCGGGTTCCAGCTCCGTGTACTCCACAATTCGTTCCACAGAGTTCATTCCCATCTCCAGCTTCGCATAAAACCTCACAATTCCAAGAACCAGCTGGAAGAATGTCATGCTGTATGTCATGACCAAGCCAGCCAGGCCGCTGTCAATTTTTCCGGCGTTCAGCACCACAATAGCCGACACTGCTGCCGAAATCAGCATACCAATAGTGTCGACCCTGATAGCCAGCCATCGGTGACTGAGCCACATGTAGAAGAATGGTCTGTTGTAGCCATCAAGCTTTTGCATATTCTGAGAAGCAAACCTCTCCTCATGACCATAGGCTCGAATACTGGCGGTTCCGTGAAGAGTCTCTCCAAAGTGCTGATAGATGGGGGATCGAGTAATTGACTGGAGCCGCTTAAGAGATCGAGAGCCTTCCAGATAAACCACCGCGACAACATAGCATATTCCAACGACAACAACACCGACAATCAAAAATTGTGGCATAATGCCAGAAATGATGACGAGAGAGAACACGACTGCCAGCGCCCATTCCAAGAACCAGGTAAAAGTAAATGGCAGCTCTTGGTCGACCTCCTCTACATCTTTAGAAAACCTGTTTGTGATTCGTCCCAGAGGCGTCGAGTCAAAGAAACGAATCCTAACACGCAAGAGAGACGAGAGAAGGTCATCAAACAGCCGTCGGGAAGCTCGAAGGCCGCCATAGAACAGGAGCACATCCTTCACCAATGCCAGAAGAGTAATAACCAGCCCAATGACGATGTAGACCGACACGTAGAACACAGGTCCACGATGTTCAGTCCTCCATCCGGGCGTGAAGCCTGCCAACGCAACGTCCTCGTCCTGACCAAAGATTGTCCACTCTCGAATCCACCACAGCTTTCCGCTCTCAGAAAGCTCTTGTGCTGCGTACATTACAACCAGCAATAGAATAATCCACCTGAATCTCGTGGCCCCAATATAGCGCTCGTAAATCTTTCTGTCAACAATACCCCTAGCCATCTTCTCGTCGTCACGGTCATCATCTTCTGCTTTTGTCTTCGACGTAGGGATATCGTGGTCTTCAGCGTCGGTGGACGCTGTAGGTGAGAAGCTTGCTTCTGCTGAGATAGCTCCGGCTGCCGTAACTTCCTGTGTAGAGCCTTGTGCCTTGACCCGTCCGTTATCCATCACAACCACAAATTGAGCCTTAGCAGCCGTCAGGGCGACATTGTGCGAGACCAAGAGTATAGTTCTGTCCTCAGCCAGCGGACCAGTCAGACACTTGTCGTAAATATGAAGGGCAACGTGTGAGTCCACCGCACTCAGACAGTCGTCGAGCAAGAGATGTCTGGCGGAAGAGTACATGGCTCTCGCCAGAGAGATTCTCTGCTTTTGTCCGCCAGAAAGAATGATACCAGCCTCGCCAATCATGGTCTCGTCTCCGTGCTCAAAGAGCTCCAAATCTTTAGTCAACGCACACGCTCGGATAACGCTTTGATACCTGGTCTCGTCGTAGTCCGCAGCAAAAAGAATGTTGTTCTTGACGGTATCGTACAGCAGCCACGGTTTCTGAGAGCAGTAGGCGATGCTCTCAGTCAACTGAGACGAAGAGGGCGCAAAGCGAGATGAGGGCAGATGAATACAGCCAGACTCGAGCTCCATCTCACCAAGCAACGCCATGAGGAGGGACGTTTTTCCACTGCCAGTCGGACCGGTGATCAGATTCAGTTTTCGAGGCTGAAAAGATATCGTCAAGTCTCGCAGCCGGAAGTTAAAGCTGTTTGCGTCAGTAGAAGAACTCCAGGCAAACGAAGCATTCTTGAATCCGATAGATGGACACTCACTAGATTGGCAGGACGAGCCCAATTGGGTGTACTTCCCGGTCTCCTCACCCCTCAGGTATTCTTCAATTCGCCTGAGGGACACTCGGGCCTGCACGACGCCACTGACAATATCACCTAGCTCTTCGATTGGGCTACTCATCAATTGGAACAGGGTCATAGCCGTGAAGGCCTCGGCTGCTGTCAGTTTGTTGCCGGCCACCAAAGTGTAGCATCCAAAACTAGCAGCAGTCACAATCACGGGAAGCCCATACCAAAGAAAGACTCCTGAGTTCCAGATGACGGAACGTTTCCAGAGCAGCTTGATCTCACGTTCTCTGATGGCACGGATTCCGTCTGCAAACCGTTCCTCCCAGCCAAAGTACTTGAGAATACGGATAGACTGAAGCAGTTCGGTAATTTTCTCCACTCGCTGGTCAGTGACCTCCATCAATTCATCCTGCACAACCTCGAACTTGTTCATATGAAGATAGTGCAGGGGGAACGATAGCACGAGAGCTACCGAGCCAACAAGCGCACTCCATCCGAGAACATAGTAGACCAGAAACACAGACACGACAATCATAATGCCGTTGTTCATCGTGCTGTAGAAATAGGCTGCGATTTCGGAGACCTTATCGGAGTCGATTGCCATCAAGTTGATAATTGTTCCCGTCGTGGACAGTCCCTCCTCTTTCTCTTCGTCTGCGTCACCAGATTCACTGTCGTCTTTGTCTTCGGTGCTCTGAGCGATTCTCCTGCGCAATGCCTTTGCGTAAATTTCACCGTTAATAATAGACTTTGACCTGGTGCACATTCGCCGTCCGATAAAGTTGGCTTGGTTATTGGATATTGTATCCAAGATTCCGAAAAACAGGATGGCGAACACACACAGCCACGCCACGTTTCCAGGGACAGATGACGGGTCTTCGACGTACTCAAGGATTGTCTTCATGAGCATAGCTGGTGCATAGAGCGTAACCACAGTGACGACGGCCCAGACAAAACTGAGAATGAGCTCTTTTCTGAAGAATAGAAACAGCCGCGCGGTGAAACTTCGTTTAGGCGAGAGCTGTCTGAACCGCTCTAGAAGAATGTGTGTGTGATCGTCTCCTTTCAAGTCCCAGACATCTGAAATCTGAAGTGGTTTGCGGTAAGCATTGACAATCAGAGGCTGGATCCAAGTCTGGAAGATGTTTTCAAACACAGTAGCTAGCGGTTCTGGCGAAGGAGTCAGCCCATTCGTCGAGTAAAGAGTCTTGATTGCGCCTCTGGAACGCGACGAAAACGTCACAAACACCAGCACACTTGAAAGCAGCCACGACAGGACTGCATGAAGACGCGAAGTCTGTGAAACCGGGTGCAACACTGCCGATCTCGCATGGACGCTGGAGAATAGGAAGTAGACAAAATATAACGATGCCGAGTGCTTCCATAGCCTTGCTGAGCGGGCGCCGTTGCCATGCTTCACTCGAATGTAGAGCAGGAAAGAGATCCATGCCCAGTAGACAGCACATAGGTAATTGATTATTGCCCATTCATCTGTAGAAGTGAATGTTGCTGCTGTAGACAAGGATAGCTCTCCGGCAACGCAAAGCACCTCGAGCGTGACGCCTAGTCGGTCAAAGGTGGATCGGGGCACTATGGTGATGGAAACATTTGCGTCTTCTATTGGCTTCTCATTGGGCGTCTGTCTCGGCCAGTGCACGGCAGAGGCCACCAATGCCAGCGAGAAAGGTATTAATTCAACATATCTTGTTAGTTCACCGGTTGACCTGGCTGAGTTCGGCGCGAACTTTCTCCGGGACGAACTTTCTCCGGCGCTGAACACCCGTCTCTCGGCTTAATACTCGGCGCTTAACTCATTCCTCGAGACGCGCTCAACAACAGCTTGCCAAGCGTAGAACTCACAATTGTCTGTAACAGGGCGTAATATCATCGACGGACCAAAACGGTCCTGAGCACGCCATCCCGCTCAATCTTTCCTTCTCGGCTTCTCTTGCCGCTTTTCCCGGACTTCAACCAAGTCTTGATGTGGGGCAATGTATCCGAGATTCGCTCTTATATGTATGAAGATGTGAACCATACGGCATCCCGTGTGAGTGAGGGTGACTCAGCCGCCGCACATTATCGATGCCAGGGACCATCCCATCTGAGGTGGGTAACCTCAGGCTCAGCCTCCACTCTGGCGCGAATCATACAGTCTTTCTGAACTTGGCCAGTGTTTAAGAATTGCTGTGCTCGACTTGCTGGAGGGGCAAGCGATTTTGCAGCGTCTGGTCCTGTTGGGGCATTCTCTCTATGAACGAAACCATGTCATCGGTTCGATTTGGCCATATTTGACTATCAATCGGCTTGCGACCCGACTATCACTGGTGTGGCTGTGCTACTCGGCCTATTTGTCCTCAGGCGAAACTCAGAGAATATTGAGGAAGAAAGCTACGAGCGGAACTGATAGGCCCAAGATACCACTAGATATGGCGGCTTGAGGCTCATGCACGAGCCAGAATTGACAGTCAACGCAAGATAATTTCAAATTACAAAGAGGACCAGCCTGTTACTAGCCTTCGCTAGAACAATTGTTCCTTCTATCAGTAAGATTCTGCGTTCTCTGGTGAGGACCAGACTTTCTCGAGCGAGATGCCACAATTTGCTGTGGGAATGGCATTGGCGTGTTACCTTCAACTTACTTGCGAAACCTCGCGCTGCAGACAGAATCTCTTGTAGCTGTCAAGAGGGTCGCCTAGATGTCGCAAATGTCAGTTTAGAGGGCCTCGACAGCAAAGGCTTCAGTGTATTGGTTCCGTCAGAAAGTCAGCATTCGTCATATCTTCACATCGCTCGCCATGTCCGGTGACAAACGCGTAAAAACGCGCCACGCGTCAACCGTGATGTCACCGCCATCTACTCATTACACAACACGGATATACAATTCAAATATCTTCTGAGGTCCCCTTCATTCCCCCAGCAACGACCAGGCTAAATTCGCTCCACTCCCGTCGAAATCCCGCTCACGCAGTAGTCCGCGCACTGCACAGAAATTTTACTGCATGTCCCCTTTTTTGCCCCAAAACGCGATCGGAATGTAGATCGCCAGCACCTACCATAACCCTTACCATAATAACACATCATTGTAACTTACAACTACACGTAAATACATACGGTAACATTATGTTATTCAGGAAATTGCGTTTGTTTACATGCACCGATTCTGTACGCGCATGAGCCGCATTAGTCAGCAATTACCTAACCCCCTGGGTCGCGCTTACAAAGTCCCAATTACATGCGCCACCACCAGCAAATTTATTCTCACCACCAACTAACACAAATGGCTGAGCCTATCAAGAACAAGAGACTGAACGATCTTGCTTCGGCGCCAACCCCTCAGAACACTCCTGCCGCTGCCTCCACACTTGGTCAGCGAGCCACTGCTCCTTCCGTGGCTCCGATCAAGGAGGAGGAAGGGCTGGGCGGTCTGGCCAACAACCCAGCGCTTCTGTCCATGATCCAGGGTAAGCTTGGATCGCTGGTCGGCAAGTCGTCTGGATACATTGAGTCTCTTCCACAGGTTGTTCGAGATCGAATTTCTGGCCTCAAGGGTGTCCAGCACGAGCACGCTAAGCTGGAGGCCAAGTTCCAGGAGGAGCTTTTGGCCCTAGAGAAAAAGTACTTGGCCCTGTACCAGCCACTGTACAACCGACGAGCACAGATTATTGCTGGTGACATTGAGCCCACTGAGGAGGAGATTGTTGCTGGTAAGGCCGATGAGGAGGACGAAGAAGAAGAGGAGGCTGAGGAGAAGGCTGAGGAGCCAGAAGAGGACGTTAAGGGTATTCCAGAGTTTTGGCTGACTGCCCTCAAGAACCTGGTTCCAGTTTCTGAGACCATCACTGCTGAGGACGAGGAGGCCCTGAAGGCCCTGACCGATGTTCGAATGGAGTACCTGGAGAAGCCAGGTTTCGCGCTTGTTTTCGACTTTGCCGAGAACGACTACTTCACCAACAAGCAGCTGCGAAAGACGTATTTCTACCAGGAGGAGATTGGCTACGGTGGTGACTTTATCTACGACCACGCTGAGGGCGACGAGATCCAGTGGAAGGAGGACAAGAACTTGACTGTCAAGGTTGAGAAGCGAAAACAGCGAAACAAGCACACCAAGGCTACTCGAACCATAGAAAAGACTATTCCAGTTGAGAGCTTTTTCAACTTTTTCAGCCCACCAACCGCCCCAAGTGACGAGGAGGAGGCTGAGGAGGACCTTAGGGAACTGGAGGAGCAGCTCGAGATCGATTACCAGCTTGGTGAGGAGATCAAGGAGAAGCTGATACCACGGGCCATTGACTGGTACACTGGTGAGGCTCTCGACTACGAGGATATTGACGATCTTGAGGACGATTTTGACGAGGACGATGAGGATGACGAAGACGAGGACGATGAGGATGACGATGAGCAGGAGAATGGCAAGAAGGAGCCAGCTGAGTGCAACCAGTCTTAATTTGCTAAATGCAAAGCAGTTGACATTTAGCAGCCCTACATTCTGCTTCTCATGACTTTTGCCTATATCACTCCCTAATCAGCTACATTTCTAGTACAACAGTTGAGACTAGACAACATGAACGAATTTTTGAAATACAGTAAAATTGTGAAAACTCAGGGGGCTGCAGTAGTCCGCTTTAGATCTGCATGGAAATTTTTGTCCGCATGAATCTGCAGACCGTTTCTATGGATACAATGTCGTAGCTCATTATTCGTACATAAATCTAGATCTAGACCAATTAGTGTGGACAATTACTTTGTCAGAACCACCAACTTCTTGAGGCTCTCCATAAAATCCTGCAAGTTGACGTCGTCAGTCAAGACAATCATGCCGCCGGAAACAGAGCTCCGCGACGGGTTGAGCTTCGACAGCAAGAACCGCGCCTGGGAGCCTCTAGCCTTGGTGGTGATATAACGTGGCAGAGGGAATCGTTCCTGGACCAGCTCAATAGCGTCCGCCTGTGGCTCTTCCAGAACCTTCTTGAATGAAGCGTACTCCTCTTGGTCCTGGTAGCCGGCATCGTGCCACGCGGCAATGGTTTCTCCGTAGTAAATGAGAATGTGGAAGTAGGTGTCCAGAAGAAGGATTCTTTCTGGAGTAATTGACAGGGAATCGAGGAGAACTGGTGTTGGTTCCTTATCGATTTCGTAGGCTGTGAGGGTTGGCTGGATCATCAACACATTGCTACCAGTATCAACCTGGGTGAAGACGTGTCTGTAGTAAGCAGTTTCGTCTGGTGAGTTGTTAAAGACCTGAAGGAATTGAGATCTTCGAAGGTGGTACAAAAACTGTGGAAACAGGGAAAAGTTAGGCGTCAGTCTGAACGAGTTGAGATCATTCTTGACAAAGCTGCCAAACTTGATGCAAAGTTTGACCAGCAGGTTATCGATCCATCGGAGAATGTCAGCGACAGGTATTCCACTCTCAGACTTGAAAATAGCCAGTCGCGCCACAACGGCAGCAGCAGTTTCTTGATCGAAAGACTCCTCAATACCTTGCATGCCGAATAATCGCGAAACAGTGGTGACTCGCAGTCTGTATCGTCCAGTTGGAACGTGGAGGTAATGCGTAATGTACTGAATCGCCGCGGCTGAGTTTGGCTGGTTTGGAGGTGTTTTGCTGGCGATCTCAAAGAACGTAGCGTAGGTCGACATTGAGTCCACTGCACCGAGCTTCCAGAGGTTTGTCTGACCAATACCGATCTCAGTGTCGGAAACGAGTGGTCCCTTCTTGGTGACACCAGAAGCATGGCCAAGCAGTCCGGAGATTTTGAGTTCCTTTGAAGTCTTGACCTCGAGGGTCGCACCGATGCCTTGGATGTTTCTAATGCCAGTCATCAAACTCTGTCTGAAGATGGATGTTGTGAAGGAATCGGCTTGGACAATGTTGCCGCCTGTAACATGCGAGAGGGAAGCCATTTCGTCTAGGCCGACCTGGTCGTAGCAGCCGGTGAGGACGTCGATAACTTGGCCATGGTCGACGGCCCGCTTGCTGAGTGCCTCGTAGACCTTCTTTGCCGTGCTGTAGTGCTTAGCCTTGTCGTTGTGAATGTCGTGGTGTGATCTCAGTGGCTCTTTGAGGGAATGTCCAACAATGGTTCCTGGGCCAACTGTGCATGGGCCACCAGTGAACAGAAGGACTCTAGCGTTGGAAAACGAGGCTTCTAGAAGGGAGATGGCGACGTTCAGAGCGACGCCAGTAGCCCGCTTGTCTCGCTCATCGTGTGAAACTGGGAATGGGTTTCGTGGCAGCTGTTCCAGAGCACTTGTGAACTGGAATTCACCTTCCACCAGAGGAACCAAGTACTGCTGGGCGACTCGCTGAGCGGAAGGTGCAGCCTTTCCACCTACAAGCGGGTCTCCCAAGAAGCCAAGTGACTCTTGAATCTTCTTGCCTGTGTAGTCCTTTGCGGAGAAGCAAACAGATCTACAGCCAACCGGGAAGACCAGATCATGAACGTGGACAACTGAACCGTATGAGATCAAGCCGACGACGGCGTTTTCAGGCAGCAGAGCCAGGGCCACTAGAATAGAATCCTTCAGGGCTTGGAAGTCCTCCTCCGGCAGACAGGTGTCCACGACAAACAGGAAGACTGGAGGACCGCCAGAACGCGACAGGACGTACTCGATAGTAGAACTAGTGGCGTTAAGCTCTAGTGGCAATGAAGACGGTGAAATACCAGCGTAGTGTGGAGGAAGGGCATTTCTCCGGAAACAGAACCGACAAGTCCAAAGTTTGGCGGTTATATCCAGCAGCGAATAAGGATTCAAAATAGCGCCACAGTCAGCGTTTCGACAAACGACTGGTTCATACTCTGCTACAGCCAGGTCTTCCTTCTCGTGAAGCGGCTGATACATGGACGCGACAGGTACAATTGCCTGCGTGGCGGCGCCGGCCGTCGCAGGGAACAAATTGAACGTGAATCGCACGCCATCGACGTCTTCTAGCGTGTCAAAGTCCTAAGTTAGAGGCGAACCACCTGGCTCACTTACCATTGTGTGACGTGGAGTGCGCGTTGAGCACAGAGCGGCTTACATCGTCAGCTATGCAGGACGTAAAGTGGGTGACCACACCAATTCGGGCAGTGACGTCAGTTTTCTTGTTCTGAAGTACAAGTCTACTAGTACGAAGCGCTAGCCTGCTCCATTCGACAATCGCCAGTGTTGGCCATCAGAATATCCACCTCAGCACTCGCTTTGCTGTAAAATAGCGCCTCCTTCAATTTATAGTCGTCATTGAAGTAAACGTCTGCCGAGACAAGATCCCTGACCGTCTTACCTTGTGGGATATCGACCACATCCACGCCTTTCAGCAGAAATGCCTTCAAATTCGGCGTCAGTTCCGAAACGGTCTTCAAAGTATTGAAAGAGATCTTGAACGGATAGTAACCGGCATCGTACTGTTCAACGTAGATGTTGACAATTTCAACCCCGTTTTCTGGCGCAATTTGAAATATCTCCAACAGCCTCCATGGCGGTGAGGGAAGGTAAGCTCCAGAAGCCATGGATAAAATTTTGACATTTCTACCAATCGGTAACTGCTTGTCTTGAAATGCGTCCAGGTTCGCACGAATGGACATATTATAGTGTACTGGCTTTGTCAAGAGATCCACTCGATCTATATCCTCGAAATTCCACCAAATATAGACTTCCTCAAGCCTCTTGTTCAAGCTTTTGCTTTCCATGTAGTTCAAAACTTTACTGAAAATGGCAATTCCTCCATATAGCCACATGGCGAAATGTACCTTTGCTAGAGCAGCATCAAACCGGCCATCCATATAACATCTGACATCAGTTTTCTTGTTCCCTCTACCAAAATGGTACCATTCACAGGTCTTTCCGTTGAAGCAAACCGTTAGATCCTCACCCCATAATCGATAGCTTAGTCTTGAATCAATAATATCATGCAGAAGCCAGCATGCTCGTCGAACTCTGAACACGCTCGTGATATCAAGATGGTCCACAACTTTCTCAACAACTTCTCTGGGAACAGGTAGATTCTGTCTCTCTGGAGTCCACAAAAGCTTATCTCTCTCACTCATCACGTGATGTGGGTAAGACTTAACTTGGGTTAGGCAAATTAGGTGAGCAAGAGACAATCTACGTGACGTCCGTTCTTCCCATCAACATGCAAGAGTCACTGGCGACTGATGAGAGCCAATTGAAGATTTACCCCACTCCGATGAAATGCAGCTCACGTGACTCGGAGACCGAAACAATCACACGATGCAGTCAGCTCATCGCGCGCGGAAAAGATTATCAATTTCGAGGCTAGGATGTGCTATGAACAACTAGTATTGACGGCAATATTATCTATTAGTACTATTATTACAAGGTGTTAAATTAGGGGTGTTTGATTTAAAAGGCCTGCTCGGCACCTGGAATTGGGCCGGAAGCCGGAATGACTAGGATGCTCTCAGTGTCGACGTTGTAAGCGGCCTGGGCCAGAGAGATTTCCTTGTTGGAAATATCAAAGACAGCGT